>JAPYZC010003751.1:0-11433 GCA_030522665.1 Ichneumoninae sp. A BG-2022a
TGAAAAAAAAAAAAAACACACCCACACACATACAAAAAAAGGAAGAAACGTCGATAGCGTTTCGAACCACTCTTTCCCTTTCACCTTTCCGATCGCGCGCGACCGTGTATAGGCGGCGTACGGCGAAGTCGTTGTGGAAAGAGCAGATGTCGCGGGTCGAAAGAGAGCCGGTGGGGAGAGAGTCGGGAAGGAATGAAGAAAGGTTGGAGGGTAAAGGTAGTCGTGGTGAAAGAAGAGGAAGTGAGGAGGAGAGAGACAGAGAGAGAGACCGTTCGACGACTGTTCAGCCGAGACCCCCGCGCTTCCGCGCTCGCTGTATTTGACGCAGTTGTTAGCGACTGTTCGTGATGTGAAGCACACAGAAGAAAAAGATTGCGACCAGCCACTCGTTCGTTGCTTCGAGGGGATAGAAAAACGAGGATGCGGGAGGGAGAGGACGCGGATGAAGAGAGTAAAAGGAAAGGGAGGAATATCGGGACGGCCACGGTTAGAAGAACCGGGCCGCAGTACAGAGGAGAGAAGGATAGTGCAGGGGTGGCCTGTGCGGGAGTGTAAAGGAAGGTCGGGGGAGGGTGATGGCTGTTGCTGTTGCGGCCACGGCATTACCTCCGCACCATTAACTCGCAAAACTTTCCGCTTGAATCTTGTTCTCGAGTCGAGTCGGAGCTCTCTCGCGCCCGCGCGCGTACGACCAAAAAGATCCTTCTCCCCCGTTCCCCATCCACTCCGTGACCGGCCTTCTCCACTCGTTCTCCCGATCCCCGTCTCCGTTCCTCTCACTCTCACCCCCGTCGCTCTCCATACTTTGCAAGTGGGTATACGTAGCCGGAGAAGGCAGCGACATGCGGGCCACCGAGGGACCGAACCCCGCTGGCCGGAATCGTGTATCCGACTCCATTTGGAAGTTATCAACATAAATAGTAGCTCTGTAAACGACCCGTGGCCCGTGGCCGAGGGGATGCTCAACGCTCCCTGCCATTAACGCCAGAACTCCCGAGCTACCCTCTCGATCTCTCTCACTCCCCCCCTCACCGTGCACGCTTCTCAAACCGCTGTCCGCGACTCCACTCGACGACATCCGAACGGAACATGCTAATTAATATCGTTTCGACTCTTCCCCTACCGCCCCATCGTCCGTTCGCCGACGATGGAGCAGCGAAATGATAAGTGGAACGGGGAAGAAGATGCTCCGGAAGAGAAGACGATCGAGGCGAAAGAGGCGACGAGGCTGGGGGGGCGAGGTGCCTCGTGTGTTCGAGTGAAATCGAGAAGGATGCAAAGAGGGTCGTGCGTCGAAGTGAATAGTCCCTTCCTCCGCCCTCCTCATCCCTCGCGGGACAGACGAGTGAACGGAGTAATCGATACGGGAAGGGAAGGGGGTGTAAGGCCAGTTTCGAGGATAGACACACACGTGGCGCGAGCTTCGGCGTCTTCCTCTTCGTGCCCGGAATAATTTATCGTGCCCGAACTCCCAGCGAGTATCCCGCTATCGCGCACCCTTCCTTCCGTCTCTATCGGCGCTCGGTCCGTCCGCTCTTCTCCTCTTCATCCCGGTCGTGCCCACCGCGTCTCTCTCCCCCTCCGGCCTCCGCCGCCCCTCCGCCACGCGAGTTTCTTCGGAACAACCACCGCCGGTCATCCCTTTCTTTTTTTCGATCTGGCCCGAGCGCCGATCGTGTTTATACCCAACGCTATCAACCCCTACCGAACCCTGTCTGCACGCTCCTCCAGGAACCTCTCTCGAGGATTCGCGGTAGCGCCGGGCCCCGGGGTTAATCAACCGTGTGGAGCCTGATTACATTAGCGGGATTTTATCGAGTTTTCCTCGGAACCGAGTTATCGCCATCCCGAGAGATTCGACGCGGTAGTGAACTCCCGGTTCTGCTGTGACGTTTCCCGTTGTACGTGCCTTCGACGATCTTGTTCTCGCCCTTACTATCGCGGATCCTCCGGCGGTTCCGTCGAACGGCACACGCGGGGTGGCACGGGAATCCGGTTATTTCGGGAATGCCTGGCGGATTTTAGAAGCGCGCAGACGAATCCCCGATTACGATATTACCTCTCGGGGGCTCGCGCGCCGCGAACTCACCCGCGTCCTCGCCGCATACTCATCCCTCCACCAACCCCCTCCCTCTCTTACTCCGCCAACCTGGTATTGCATATTTCGTTTTACGATGCATAACGTGTACTCCTTTTCCTCGCGTGTTTCGCTACCCGGAGTCTCTCGGGGTCATACGCGGCATTGTATAATACACGTATATATACGTCGAAATATACACGCCACCGAGGCCGAAACGGTATCTAGCTTTGGCGCATCCGCCTCCGTCTTATCCCCGGAGGAGAATCGATTCCGCAAACGTATGCGAGGCATGCAGCAGCGGTCTCACGAGCTGCTATCATACAGTGCTGGAAAAAAAGAGGGGTAAAAAAACAGAAGAAAAAAAAAACAACGATGCGAAGCGATATATAAGCAGAGATGATGCTCGAGCCGGATGTGAGTGAGGCTGCAGATTTTTTCCGTTCACGTTCCGGTAGTTTTCACGTGAGACAGATATGTGTATACACCGTGCGGAAGAGATCCTCCGGTGTATGTGCAACAGCGGAAAGAGAGGAGGATTGAAACGGCCGAGAAACGCGTTTTCACGTCTCGCTCCGAGGAGAGGCGAGGGAGGCGGAGGAGGAGGGCTGGGGGCGAACTTCTCTCGTGCTTGGCACTGTTTCCCAGACACTTTTCTCAGCCCGAGGGCACGAAAACCCCCGGCGAGGGGGATGCACACGCCTATACGAACAGGCAGCAGCGAGGGCACTCGAGAGAGTCTCTCGCTTTCTCTCCTCACTCCGGGAGGTTCGAGGCTACCGGAGGCTGCCCACAGGCGGTGTACGGATGTGCACTGTGCAGCACCAGAGTTTACTCGCGTACAGTCGTTAATACCTCCGGGGCTGGCAAACAACGCCGGTCAGATCCCGAGCACGCCGGGACGGAGGGACGAAGCGAGGAGGCTTCGGCATAGGTATAGATAGCCGGCTAGGTTTCTACGAGGCGGTAGCTCCGCGTCCTACACCCACCGTCATATACACGTTGTTTCCGGCGTGACTGAGCGCAGACCGCACATACTCTGTAAACCGGAATAACAGGGGAGAGGGCAAAGGGAAACTGGCGAGAGAAAGCTTGAGCGGTGCGCGGAAGGGAATACAAGGGAGAGACGATTATACGAGCGACGTAAGGGAAATTCGGACCATTTCTGACGACGCGGTGCGCTCCACTGTGGAGATTTTCAAGGTGAATTTTTTGGAATTAAATTCACAGAGACGGGCAAGCCTAGAGTGCTAGGGTTTTGCAGATATGTTCATTGATGCTTGAAGTAAGATTTTTTTTTGTTTCTAGAAATTTACTGTAATTTGTGCAACGGGCAGATGGAAAAGCAAGGAAATCTGTTATTTCTTGCTGTTCCTTAAAAATTGTTTCGCCGGGTAATTTTTGTTTTCGTTGCTGAATTAAATGAACGTGGCATAATGACAATTCTTTGGGAGGCAAAGAAAAATAGATTGGAAAAATGTTCGCATTTTAGGAGTTATAATTTCACGAGAATAATAGCAGCAAAGGAGAACTATTAAAGCGACGGAGCAGCGTGGAAGGTAATGTGGGTAGAGAGAGAACTGTTCGCTGCGCTGCCTTTTGGCCTCTCGAAAAGCGTTCTACGCCGGGAACAGGCGCCGTTCTCACCGGCCTCGCATTCCCGACCTATTATGCTATTTCTAATTAATTTACGGAGTGAAAATACCACGGCGAGCGCGAGGACGGAGAGATCCAGCGGACCGCGCGGGCGTCCCGTACACGCACCTCCGTCCACACGGGCCACCGGCTTGCAGCGAAACGAGAACACTGGCCAATTAACAATGCGAACATGACACTGGACGCGGAACCGGAGGCCTCTCACCCCCGCCCCTCGGGGCGTCTCTGCGTCCCTCCGTCGAATCGCGGAACCCCCGTAGTCCACAGCCGGGGATAGTTGGTTATTTAAATTCCATTATTCATAATGCATGAGGAAGCCTTTTATTTCCAAAGTTCCCGCCGAATTAAACAGCCACCGCCTGCGAGAATTTTTATTTTATTTCCTTTCTCGTTTTTGTTTTTACCGGTAACCACCTACGGCCTAGCTCAGCCGGCTGACATGCACCGAGCTGTGCTGATATGCGAGGCTGCAATTAAATTCCTTGTTGATAAAAAATATATATATATTAATCTTTTTAATGTTTTGTTTTACCTCACTTTTATCTTTCACGGAACTGTGTCAAGGTAGGTGGGATTCTGCCGGAACTGGAAAAACGGCATATCGCGCCGGCTCTACACTGGCTGTCGTACGCCAAACCGCCATATCGGTCCTTCGCCGGCGTAAATAGCACAGGGTACTTCTACCAAACTATCGCTTAGCACAGCAAAATTAAAACATTTCGCTGTGACGTCACCTCCGTTTTGAAAATTTTATTTATCACCCGGAAGTGACGTCACAGCGGATATACGTCACTTCCGGAAATACAATCGATCGTAAGTGACCTCACAGCGAAAATACGTCACTTGCGGTTTGAAAATTTCACATTTCGTCCGGAAGTGACGTCATAGCGGAAATCCGTCACTTCTGGTCTAAAAATGAAATTTGGAACGGTCCCGTAGCCATGCCGATGGTTAAAGCTTAGCCGAGAACTTCTGACGCTTAGGTTTGATTTAATAATTTTTTTTACTTGGATGGTTACAGACGCAACGATGACATACAATGTCAAATTGGTCCACGGTGTCGCGAAACCGTGACGTGCATATAGGTAACAGCCGATAACTCTCGAGGGTTGTTGCAACGTTGGAACCAAGCTAAATAACGATATACTCCGTTCGTGTAATGAGAAACCGATAGGATCGGATATAGAGCTCGCGAAGGAGCATCGCCGAAGGCGGGGGATTCCCCTCGCGGTACGGCAAGGATGCCTTGTGTTCTGCTCTCGTAAATCCCCGAGGCCGGAAACGCGAGAAGGGCCTCAGCTCGCGATCTTATCCGCGGGTTCCCTATCGTCCTCGGCACGTCTGACTTCGCACGGACCTTATCTACTTGGAGCACACTCGTTTCACGTGTGGCTCACTACCGCGTGCGATTCTCGCTCTTTAACCCACTGCGGCGTACTCCTCTCCCACTCTGTACCACCGTTACAGAGTGTACCGGTTTACGTGGCTCGACGAGAGTGGCGAACGTAAACGTATTTAAATTCCAATTGTACAGCGCCACCGGAATTTATAAGGCCGATTAAAACGTCGGCCGCCTCGGGGCGTCCCTCGTGCACCCTCGGGAGCGAATCACAGCCTGGAGCAACGTGGAAATACGCTGTACGACCCAAGGTGTACGATGTACAAACCCGCCGGAATTCACGTGGAATATTGCGACGAATTAACTGACCTCTCCCAAGACGAGGGGGACCGAAATTCCGGGCCTGTAGCCCTCCCGGTCTACAGGTAACAGGTCTGAGCGACGAGGAGGAGGACGAGGTCCGCCGGGAAATGAGCCTCGACGCCTCCCACTACTTCCAATTAAAAGTTACGCGGCTTGCGCGGCTCTCGCGCTGTTGAAGCAGAGTTAATGAAGGAAATAGAGAAACTACGAGTTCCAGAGAGCGAGAGAGAGAAAGAGGGAGACCGGGCGCTCTTTTCTCTCCTTGCTGCTCTCTCGCTATCCGTGGGGCTTTTCCATCCCTCTTCGACTACGGGCCCGCGTCCCGCTTCGGCTTTTGCCCTCTTTCGCCATCCTCCACCCGATCCACCGTGCCTCTCTTTCTCGTCCTCACTTTTCCGTACCATCCACCTCGTTCCTCCTCACCGACGTCGACGTCGTCTCTCGTATTCCGTTCATTGATTCTTCCTTTTTCGGGAACCCCCTCTTCCCCCCCCCCTTTAGCCAGCCGAACGCAGATTGCACACTCGGCGAGTCACTCGCGGAAACTGCACCGTTCTCGCGCCCGCCCGCGCCCCGCGCCGTGAATGAAAAATGAATGAAAAACAGACGCGCCCTTCCGTCGTTCGGCGAACTCCCGACTATAAATTTGCATCCCTCGGTGCAGGTGCATCGAGCAGTTACGAATTCACGTCGTATACCCCCCCGCCTGCCACATAGCTCGTTCCGTCGGCCTACGGAAGGTTTCACCCCTCCTCGACCGATGCAACTCGCCCAACACACTGTCCTCGTGTCGCCCCCGACGTTCGCCCAACAGCGACCCAACCCCTGCACGCGATTTTTATAGCCTTGCTCAACCTGGTAAATCCGATTTTCTTCGTACGATCGATGGCTGCTGGTCCACAGAGAGATTGAGGGAGCTTTGATTGTAATTTTTTTAAATCCCTTAGGTATCGTCCAGGCTACCAGTGTACTCGAGATAACCAGCTATATCGCTTCCCTGCAATGTATCCACACTGATAAAAAATGTAGTTGCATCGGCCAAAGATTTGGCCAGGGACGTTCAAATAAATATTTAGTCGAACAAAATATTTTAATGGGTCAAAAATATTTCGGTAAGTTCATCCAAAAAATTGTTGAACTAACCAATCTGTTAGTTGCACCAACAAAATATTTATGACGATGTTACTGCCCGAATTTTCAGTTGATTCAACCGTACTTTTATGTCAGTGCACTCATGCGCAATAACTTTGCCGACCGAGCGTCCCTCCGTAACAGCTTGGAGGAGTCTTCCCAACTTCCTCACCAGCGTGTAACATCGGTACATCCGTTCTCCTATCCATCGTGGTATTTTAATGGTCCAACTATAAAACTATTGGTCTCTGTTAATTTGCTCCCCTGCCTGCCACATAGCTCCTTCCGTCGGTCTACGGAAGATTGCATTCCTCGCGAACTGATGCAACTCGCCCAACACACCGTCCTCGTTCCGCCCTCGACATTCGTCCAACAGTGACACAACAACCCCTACAAGCGATTTTTATAGCCATGCTCACCCTGCACCCAGAAAAAAAATGTATTTGACGACCACCGTTTATTAAGATTAAGTAAAATATTTATTTGATTTAAATAAATATTTATTTCATTTAAGTGACTTCTTACTTAATATAAATAAATATTACTTACTTACTTTACTTACTTAATATAAATAAATATTATTTATATCGAATCAATTTTTTTTTCTGGGTGTGGTAAATCCGATTTTCTGCGTACGATCGATGGCTGCTGGTCCGCAGAGAGATTGAGGGAGCTTTGATTGTATCTTTTTTAAATCCCTTAGGTATCGTCCAGGGTACGAGAGTTCTCGCGATAAACAGGTATATCCCTACCCTGTAATCTATACGCTCATGCGCAACTACTTTGCCGAACGAGCGTACTTCCGTAACAGCGCGGAGGTCTTCGCAACTTCCTCACCGGCGTGTACCTTCGGTACTTCGGTACTTCGGTACCTTCGGTTCTTCCGTTCTCCTATTCACCGTAGGATTTTAATAGTCCAATGGTAAAACTATTAGTCTCTATTAATTCGTAATTAGAGAATAAAAGTTTAACGCTCCGGGATGGATTCTTAAAAGTTTTCCCCGTGCGGGTGTGAGACTTCACTCTTTCACTCCACCCCCGAAACTCAGGAGACTTCCCGACTTTCCCTCGTGCCCGAGGAGCGAAGTTCATTTTCTCCGACGCGCAAGGCAGACAATATACGAAGTTTCATATTAAAATTCGTAAAGACCAATCTGTCGGGCCTCCGACGAAAATTAATACGAGTTTTTTTTTTTAACAAGAAACGAAGCGCTATCGCGTAACTCTTTATCCAGTTGAGAAGTAACGAGGAGTCCCGTGACGGCCGTGGAACTTCTTTCTCCCCGAAACTCGGGGTCTTAGGTTTCTTCCTTGCCAACGAAGCGCGCGCGCTCTCCCAGCGAACTCTATTTATTTAATACAGAATACGGCGTGTGTGACCTCGTCGTGTCCGTCGCCCGACTTTCGCCTTTTGCCACTCTCTTGGGACGCGCGGAGAGCTTTCGCGCAACTTTGCCGGAAGATACCGCAGAGCGGAAAGAGCCCGGAGAGCCCGAGGCGGACGGAGCCTCATCGCCTTGCGCGACGAAAATCCCTCCGACGAAACAATGCACGAGGGCCGTTTGTCGCCCGAGACACCGTCTTATTTACCTGGAGCCAATTGTACGTACCGCTGGTACGCATCGTCTATCGGGATTATTACGTGCCGGGTGCTTCACCCGTGCAGCCCCGGCGAGGACGCGGGTTCGGGGCACGTAGGATGAAGAGAAACTGCGGGGGCGCCGCGCTCAAAGAGCCACGACGAAATTCCGTCCGTTCGTTATTTGACTACTGTCGTCGTTCACGTTCCCGGCCTTACAAGCTTACATGCACGGACCAACGAAGTATGTAGCTATTCCAAATAGGCGAAGTAGCATTCCTCCGGGCCGGTCGGTATCGCCGGGCGGCGCGGAAACGGCCCTGGCCAGTTCCGAGAGCGAGAGATCGGCTCACTTTTCCAGCGGCCGACTGGGAGAATGCCGGAGCAAACCGCACCCTCGCGCACCCTTGCGGCTCCCGATGCCTCTCGCGTGACTGGCGCACGACCTGCGCTCGACGAACAAAGAATGCTGACGTACCAGCCCTCCGACCCGAGGCAGGAGGGTATCGAGCGAAGGGGTAAGAAAACCGTGGGCAGGCTCGACCGGCGGATCTAGCGGATAAGCAAAATCACCGGGGAAATCCTGCGACGCGGTGCTCGATCGAGTTTAAAAACGAAATTGTAAAAACGTTGCTTCGAAGGGATCACTCCCGAAGACAGAATCTTCAGCGGAGGGACCGCGGTGGAAGAGCGGAGAATCCGGATATCTCGGAGGCAAGTACCGCGAACGACGGTGGAGGAAGGGGGACGGGGAGAGAAAAGATTGGAGTTAGCGGCGGGTGAGAGAGTTTGCTGGTTGGACGGTGGAAAAAGTGGAAGAAGTTGCTGGTTTGAGAAGCGAGGGAGAAGAGGATATTGGTAAACACCGAGAGCTCTCTTCTTCCTTCGGAGGATTCGTCCTGTTTCCTTCAGAGAAAGCGGGGGGGGGGGGCAGGATTATGGAATAATCCAAGTACTATAAATACCACGGTACTCTCCCGCCTTGCAAAGGGCTCATCCTGCTTTCTTGAGAATAAGAGTCTTAAATAAATAGAAAATAGTAGGAAGCGTTAAAGCGTGCTATGGGAGGGACGGGGGAGCGCACGAAACTTATTTATTTATCTCGGTGCTCGCGCTCGAGCGAGCGTGAATTCTCGTTTCGAGCTTGATCGTCCTGACTGAGAAGGAGGAGGATAGGTATGAAATCGGTGAGAATCGATACGCCTTGGATAGAGCCACCTCGACTGAATTGAACATCTAACGTCGAGGCTGATGTATAGCGCACAGAGAGCACCCTTACACCCCGGGTTTTCTTGAGAGCGTCCGCGCGCAAAATGCACTCGCGTGTGAATCGATCACCCGGCGAAACTTCAGCGGGATCTGGGCCTCGTAGCTGTCCTGTCATGAGTGCCCCGGAACGAAGATCGAGTTACCCCCGTGGTACGAATTCGATACCGTGCCCATCGAATCCACGAGTCGACCACTCGAGGAAGTTTCCTCTCGCCGAGTGCCACGAGAACGTCCGAATCGCACGTTCTTAACCTACTGGACTGCATCCTCCTACCTCCGGTCTTGAAATTTCCAAATGCTACAGGCGATGTGCTCTTCCTTCTGACACTTTGACACTTTATCCGTCAAAATGAACTATGCCTTCGTCGATATCTGGGCGATCTGATCGGGGTTGCTATGGGGAACCAGGTTAGGCATCAACGAAGGCCAGTGGAGATCACGTTTCTCTATTCCTCTATTCCAACCTACCGGATCGCATCCTCGCCACCTTTGGTCTTAACATCTTTTAATGTCACAGGATATGTCTTCTTCCCCCTGACACTCTGGCACTTTGTCCCTCAAAGTGGGCCATGTCCCTCATTAATGCCTGGTTCTGATTCCGAGGACATCTCGTGATCCTTAGGAATCCCAACCTACCGGATTGCATCCTCGCCACCTTTGGTCTTAACATCTTTTAATGTCACCAGCAATATGTTCTTCCCGCCAACATCTTGACACTGTATCCTTCAAAATGGACCATGCTCCTCGCCCAAATGCTTGGGCGATTTGGACAGACCTGCTGTAGGGAACCAGATTGGACATCCAGATTAGACATGTTTCTCCCCCATTACCCCAACATACGAACGCCCCAACAGCTTAGGATACGAGCGCGTGAAGTCGCACGTTCATCTTCGATAGTTCCGAAAGCCCGAGCCGTCGGCGAGGATGGTTGTTCCAACAATTTTCATTTCGGTCAGGTAGTAAGTAATCTTTATGGGTCAGCAGACTTCCTCCGGTACGTACACCAGCGATCCAGTGAGAAAAAGGTGGTGTACGATGGGCACCGGGGCCAAAAAATATTTCCCAGCAGTAAATATCCGTAAAGGATGGCCTCATATTTTGAAAGGCGGAAGAAGCCTCCACTCCCGTTCTGCAGCACACGACCGCTCTTTCAGACCGCTCTCACCCTCTCACTCTCACTCTTGGATCCCTCCGGTTTATCCCGGCCAGTGGAAGCAGCAGCGTCAGTAGTGGTACCAGTAGCAACAGCGGCCCAGCGTAACGCTGTACCGTTCCTGCGCCACGAGAAAGTGGCCTTTAGCTCCGAACTAGATAATGTAGGTCCGCCCCGTTCCGGTATAATATACTCGGTCCGGGGCCGGTCCACGAGCTCGAACGTCCGACGCGCGGAACCCTACAAAGGCATCGCATTATTTAAAGCTCTTACCTTCTATTCTTTGTCCTCGGCGTTTTCCCGCGTTCTCCTCTGCCGCCGCGAGCTTATCGCTAATAATTCATTGCCTCGCGGCCCAAACAAAGGCCATCAGTGCGCCACTCACAGAACCGGCTCTGGCTACACACCCGAGAGAAAGAGCCTCTCTCTCGACCACCTCCACCTCCTCCTCCTCCTCCCGGTCTCACCCACCTACACCCTTTTTTGCCTCCGTTTCCCGAGCACTTGCAGGATAATACATGTATACCGTACGAGTGGTACGAAAGGGTAGCACGATTCTCCGGCTCGCCGTTTCTGCCTGGTGCATTTCTATTCTCGTACCCTATGCGCGGGGATCGGTAGTGGGGTCGACGCTTAGGAGCAAGGTACGTGCTTCCTGGGGCTGGCCAACGATATCGACTCGGCGAAAGAGGAAGGAAGAGAGAGAGAGAGAGAAAGGCCGCCCTCAGCGAGGAATCGCAGCCCCCGCACTAGGCCAGTGTACGGACGTACGTATCGCGTGCCGTAATTTACCGTAGCCGGCGAGTACTCTCGATAATTCTGGAACGTGCGATGCATCGAACACGTCGGTGGGGGGCGGGGGGTGG
>JAPYZC010003752.1:0-11822 GCA_030522665.1 Ichneumoninae sp. A BG-2022a
ATAAAAATAGTAACCATAAAATATAAAATAACATTTGATTCTAGACTACATAACAAACTAAACATACATTAACAGCCTACGGTTATCACGAGACTAGTCTTTCCTACACTTCTCTTCTCTCTTTACCATGATCCGGTTTCCCGGTGACCGGGAAAAGTCAGGGAAACAAAAACTTGGTCAGGGAATCAGGGAAAAGTCCGGAAATTTCAAAATTGTTCAGGGAAAAAGTAAATAGTCGCCAAACCTTCTATAAGTAAATTTTCATTTAATTTATTTGACGAATTTCTCGTTTTTTTATCGATTAGATTAAGCCCAATACAGAGCTCAGCATACAAAATCTTTAAATATCTGAATAAAAATAGTAAATATGGTAGATATAAAAATAGTAACCATAAAATATTAACCATAAAATATAAAATAACATTTGATTCTAGACTACATAACAAACTAAACATACATTAACAGCCTACGGTTATCACGAGACTAGTCCTTCCTACACTTCTCTTCTCTCTTTACCATAATCCGGTTTATTCATATTTAAGCACTCCGGAATATGGCGCCCTTTTAAGGTAGTACTAGCGCAATGACTGACGCCGCCTAGGTTTGAGAGGAATAAAAGAGAATTACAAACACTTCTCGATTGGATAAAAATCTGAAAAAAATCAAACATATGGAAGGTGCTGATAAGATTGTTCGTCCATAATAATGATCCCAAAACGTTATTCCTTTCCTTTATATTAAAATTTATTTAAAATCGTAACTTTCAAGTATTAGATAAAATTCTGAAAAATTCATACGTATTCAGAAAAATTAACAAATGATTTTCGTAATAAAAAAAATTTGGTTGCCGGGTAATTTGCTGCACAATTTTTTTTTTCAGTAATTTGTTATGAACGTTCTGAAATTATTATTATGCACAAACAATCTTTTCAGCAAAAATTATATGCTAGAATTTTTTCAGATTTCTTTCTCATCGAGAAGTGTTTGTAATCTTTGTCTTTTTTCTCTCGAACTTAGGCGACGTCAGTTGTGCTAATACTACCTTAAATAAAAGTTACATAAAGGGAAGCCTAGAATAAAAATTCTGAACATTAGAAAAAAAAAAAAACAAAATTAACCATACTATAATTAGGCATTTTCATTTGCATGATTATTGTTTTTGTTTTAACAGACGTGAGGAGTTTGGTCAGGGAAATTTTTTTATTGTTCAGTGAAAAGTCAGGGAAAAGTCAGGGAATATTGTTGCGGGCAAAAAACGGCCACCATGTCCTCGTCCCGGTGGTTCGCTGCGTTATTCAATCGTCGTTGTAATTCAAAACAGGTACGCTCGTTTCAACGAACAAAACATGGGATCGGAGGATCGGACGAATTCGTCGACGGTGCGGAGATCGCGGGATGCTGGGAGGTCATCGCTGCTTCGACGTATCGGGAAGACGACGGAATCCGCCGGTGAAGAAACTGTGCGCAAGCGCATTCGCGCAGGCAACGCGGGACGAGTCGTCGTTCGACAACGCAAACGCTCGTTTATCGTTACGAAATACCGGACTTAATTTACGATCCGTGTTCCGAGCGAGAAGACTCGGTGGGGAGAACGGGAAACATTAAAATGCACTAATGCCGACTGTTTGTCAACCGAACGAACGCCGCGCTTTATGAGCGACGGAAACAAATCGACTACTTTGGCCGTCTCGAAAGTCGGGAATAATAATTCATTTTTTTGTTTTTTTTTTTGCAACATCAATCGCGACTGAAATCTCGGGATGTGTGGAAGAGAGCGGCTACTCGAGCGCTTTTAAATTCACTTTTGTAACTTTGTTCTTGACAGTGTCTCGAGGCATTGAATTTTAGGGGATTTACGGAAATTTATTTTTAACGTTAGATGTGCAACAGAGCGCGCTTAGAAGCCACTACCGAGTCGGAGGTACGACGAGTTTTTTGGGACTCTTGGCGATTGTGTGAAGGAAATTTCCGACATATTCGGCGATGAGAGATCATCGATTGTTTCTTTCTCTTTGCGATTATCGAACTCGCGTCTAAACGGTACTTTCATGTCTACGAAATCGACGGACTTGTTTGTTTGTTTGTTTTTTTTTTTTTCCATTGACACTTAAAAATAAAACTTAAATTAAAAATAAAACTTAACTTAACAATAATAAAAATAAAACTGAGATTAAAAATAAAACTTAACAATAAGATTAGGCTGTTAGAATTAATGTGGCTGGTGAGAGGGGGAAAAAATCATGGGAACGAATTTTCCATTGGCATTGTTGAAATATCTTTCGCCACTGAAATCGAAATACAATTCACGATCGCGATCTCTAGAGATGACTTGTATTTTGGTAAGGTTGAAAAATAAAGCGACAAAAAAACAGTTTTCTCAATCATGAAATTAGTTTTTGTTTTCGGACTTTTTGGTAACGTCTTTGGTAATTGGTTGCTCGTGACTTTTCCTCCCTCTAGGTGACGCATTAGGCAATCGTTTATCGTCAAGCTAACGTGGTAGTTCCAAGCCAGGATAGTAATTCGCCTAATTTTTTTTTTACGCAATTAGCAAAATGAGAGATAAAATTTTTCGCCCAATTCTTTCGCCCGACGAGCTCGATGGCTAGAAACTGCCGTCTCGGTATTTCGTACATTTATAAATATATGTGAACAACCGTCGCCGAAAATGACCGTGGCCTCGATATGGCGGATAAATCAAATAATTAAATGTATTTTCGAGCGCTCGGGAGAGATAAATTTAAACACATGTGAAACAACTCATTGAACGGGGAAAAGAGAATAATCGAGAGGCGAGCGAAAAGCAACGGTGGATAGGGGAGGGGTGCAGACGCGCGCGACACAGTCTCTCAATTATCAGTTATCTATTATGAATATCAGCATCGACATAATTTTTTTTTAATCCCGTACAAAGCTGATGTGATGGACAGGAATTTTTCCGGGTTTTGGGCATAAACAGTGCGGTGTTAAAAATTTTTTAATACGCTGCTTAAAATTTTTTAATTTAGCACCAAGTATGTGAACTCCGAAAGTATAAAATTTTCGACCAGAATTCGGGAATATATTAATATATATATTTTTTTATATTCGACGAACCGAGGCGTAAGAAAGTTCCCTCAATTGTCAATTATCGATTATCAGTATCAGCATCGACACAAAAATAAATTAAAAAATCCTGTACAAAGCCGAAATTTTTACGGGTTTTGGGCACAAAGAGTGCGTTGTTAAAAAATTTTAAATACGCTGCTTAAAATTTTTTAATTTCGCTCGGAGTATCCGAACTCCGAAAGTATAAAATTTTCGACCAGTACTCGGGAATATATTAATATATATATTTTTTTATATTCGACGAACCGAGGAGTAAGAAAGTTCTGTCAATTGTCAGTTATCGATTATGAGTATCAATGATCAGCATCGACAAAAAAAATCCTGTACAAAGCTCATGCGACGGACAGGATTTTTCGGGTTTTGGGCAAAAAGAGTGCGGTGTTAAAAAATTTTAAATACGCTGCTTAAAATTTTTTAATTTCGCACGAAGTATCCGAACTCCGAAGGTATAAAATTTTCGACCAGAACTCGAGAATACATTAATATATTTTTTTATATTCGAACGATCCGAGGAACGAGAAAGAATTTTGCACGCTCGACACGATTCTAGAGTCGAGGGTCGAAGTAGTCGGGCTGGAGTTACGCGAAACTCCGAAGAGTCGTTCGACGGAATATCTCCCTTGGGTCGTTAATTTAAGTAGGAATTAAGTGTAATTGGGCGATTAGCAGTAGCGATAGCAGCGGCTATTTTCACTGTTCGTATTAGTCCGTCGATTTGCCGGTGTTCGACCTTTGCCGGCTTTCACCATTTTTTTTTGTACAAAACTTTTTTTTTGTACCCCGAATTTCATCGCAGTGACGGAGTTCGAGACGATTATGCGAATAACAAAAAATCGTCGAGTTAACGATTTCATTCGACAACGATCGAGCAAAATTTTGATGCTCGAAGATCGCGCGAAGATTCTTTTCCATCGCTGTGGCAAATTATTCAAAAAGTTCCGCATAGTAGCAAGTGTTTTCCTGGGTTAAAAAATTAATTTAATCTTGTTTCTTTTACTCTAAAAACAAAACAATTTTTTATCATTGGATGAATCAATTGCGTTTCGTGTAATTGACACTTTTACGTGCTTGACTGCGAACTGAATGTTCAAATTATTTGATCGATTGACAAACGATTAAGTTTTCTTTGCTTTTATTATTTTTTTAACGAAACCCAGTGTAAAAACGCTCGCAGCCGCTCGTCTCTTCGCGGACGATCCAGCCAATTATTTCGCTCGATTGGACTCGAATGAAGTTTTCTATAATGTATGCGTTGGCAATTTTTTTTTAATTCATGTTTTATCTCGCGATTTTTCGGAGCTCGTTATCGATCGTCAATGATCGACGTGGTCTGAGCTTGACGCTCGGTTTATCGGGCGACACAAGGGGCTCGATAAACAGTGCGCCAGGTCGGATCCACGGTCGATCGTCGGGGAACGAAAGGTCTGTCGAAATAACTCGCGAGATTCCAGGATTTTTCACGAAAAAGTTTGAGTATCTTTTTTTTCATCTCAATAATATTTGGAGCGCTTAAAAATCTCGTTCGCCCCTTATATTTCCGATCGTTTCGTCCGGGTAAATAAAAACTTTGGAGCATGTATTTTCGACGCGGTGAAGTCACCAACTAAAGAACGAAGTCGTTGTCCTCGAATTGGATTAAAAAAATAAAAATTAAAAGAACAATGACTCTAAAATAACAAATATATATTTAAAAAACAGTCGTTGTTTCGGTAAATGTATAAAATAAGTAAATCTAATGAAATGTAAATAGTGCGATGAAGACGCAATGTTGAAAAACACACACACACATGCACACACAAAAAGTCGACGAATCGTTGTTATCTTTAAGTAGCGATTAATTAAGTATTAAGTATAGTGAATGAATGTAATGTAACAACAGTATTTAAAAAAATACGCGATGTACAGATAAATACATTAAGAAACAATTATGCTTTGTAAAATTCTGCGTTTATAAAAAAAAATCCTTACGCCGAAATAGTTGGGACCGACCGGCAAAACGGGACAGTGAGGGAAAATTTTCTCAATTTCCTGGTTTCCAAACCGATTTTCAAATTCAACTCAATTTTCCCCTAACTTTTGGATGCTCCATTTTGTCCCAACGATACGTCCCGATTTTCGAATCCGTTTTGCCCCACGTACCACCATCGCTACCGTCCAAAAGTTATTGGAAAATTTCGTTTCGTCTCATTGTCCCGTTTTGCGTCGTATATTTCTTTGGTGTGACACGACACGCTTGTTAAATCGACACTCTTTACCGTGAATCCTCGAACGAAAGAAATTGGGACCGATTGAAAAAAAAAATTATTCTATTACAGTACATAGTTTTCTTAGCATAGAATCGCGGAATAGTTATTTGTATGGCAAAGGCGCAGAAAGGAAGTTCTTAACGAGTGTGAGTTTTTACCGCACTAGTGCGGTAAAAAAGTCCATATTGCGTTTGTACGCATGCGCAGCATTTTTTCCGCAGGCGATCCGAAAAAGCGCACACTTTACAGGGACGGAAAGCGTGAATTTTCCGCGCATGCGTTAGGAAAATTAATTTTATCTGTCAGTGTGGAAAGGAAAAAAAAAACAAAATGCGGCTCCGAAAGTAAAAATACACTAATAGTACCGATTGTTTGTTAACTAAATGAATGCTGTGCTTTCTGAGCGACGGAAACAAAACGTAATTTTCCCTAAGAAATTCCCGTAAATCACGCTTATTGTTATGGAAAATTTCGTTTCGTCTGATTGTCCCGTTTTGCCCCGCTGTGCCATTTTGACCCGCTCTCCCCCAATCGTTTCATGCGAAGATATAATGAAATTCTCAGTCACGCGTTTCGAATTGCACGACGATGACTCGTCGGCATAGTTTTCGCGAATACATCTGCGAACACTGTTTATCGTAGACGTAGCAAAAATTATTTTGGCAGTTATGCGATACAGTTCTCGGAGTTGCCAGGCGACGCGTGCCAAGACAAAAAAAAACGCGCGCCGGTGACGAAAATTTTGAGAATTCGCTGAGCGAGACAAGCCAATGCTAAATCGTGAGTTAGCCGACTTGTGAGAAATTCCCCGATCCAACGGTATACGTAAAGTCTGCCGGAGAATTAGGGGAGTGCGGGGCAAAATGGCACTCCGGGGCAAAACGGGATAATGAGACAAAACGCACTTCTCCAATATCTTTTGGATGGTGGCGATGGTGGTAGGTGGGGCAAAACGGGTTTGAAAACCCGGATCTATCGTTGGGACAAAATGGGGCATTCAAAAATCATTGGAAAATTGAATTTTGTCCTCACCGTCCCGTTTTGCCCCGCTGTGCCATTTTGCCCCAGTCTCCCCTATAGCTAGGGTCGCACACGCGGGCAACTCGATTAGCGCGCCAAGCTTCGCGTTTTGCGATTGTCTGTATCGTCAATAGAATATTTTCTGGCGGACAGATCCGAGCTTCCCCTCAAAAGTTTCGTCACGAGATCGTAAACGTTGCGTGAAAAATTTTGGCATGCTTCTGCGACGCGAAAATCGCCGCTGCCAACGCACGATACCTACAAGTTTTACGTCGAAATCCCGCTGTAATTTCTCTCCTCGAGGGATAGAGAGAAATTACAGTGAATTAAACTATAAATTCGTGCTTTGTGAAATACCTTCGCGTTGACGAAACGTCTCACTCGGCAGACCGAAATCCTCTTCTATTTATATAATCGTAACTTATGCGAAAATCTTTGTTTTCCGCGCCAGGCAAGATAAATTATTAATGTCGGCGAAATAGTTTTTCCGATTATCGCCACATCGTATTTTCTTCGTTATAAGCACATCGATTGTTGTTTTTATTATTATTTTTACACGGTAAAAAAATTGTAAATTTAATGTACCGGACTGGATTTTTTAAATGCAAAAACTGGTACATTAGATTAATGTACAGTTGTGATGAAAAATTAATATACTTTTTCATTGAAATTAAAGTAAATGACTAAAATTAAAGTACTTTCGCAGTGAAATCAAGGAAAATTATAAAAATTAAAGTATTCCCAATGTTTTTAATACACTGAACATTCACTTTTCATCACAATTGTGCATGGAATTTAATATTCCAATGTTTACATAAAAACTTCCAGTCCGGTACATTAAATTTCATACGATTTTTTTTAAGGTGCACTGTAATAAAAAAAATTGTAAATTTAATGTACCGAACTGGAATTTTTTATGCAAAAACTGGTATATTAAATTTCATGTACAATTGTGATGAAATATTAATATACTTTTCATTGAAATTAAAGTAAATTACTAAAATAAAAATGAAATTTTCACTATGATAAGTACTTTCATAGTGAAATCAAGGAAAATTATCAAAAATTAAGTATTCCCAATGTTTTTAACACACTGAACATTAATTTTTCATAATAATTTTAAATGAAATTTAATATACCAGTTTTTGCATAAAACCTTCCGGTGCATTAAATTTCATACGATTTTTTTACAATGCACTGAAAAAAAATGTACTTTTAATGTACCGGACTGGAATTTTTTATGCAAAAACTGGTATATAAAATTTCATGCACAATGGTGACGAAAAAATCAAAATACTTTTCATTGAAATTAAAGTAAATTACCAAAATAAAAGTACTTTCATAGTGAAATCAATGAAAATTATTAAAAAATGAAGTATTCCCAATGTTTTTAATACACTGAACATTAATTTTTTATCGCAATTATACAATAAATATAATATACCAGTTTTGAAATATATCTACATGAAATATAATATACCATTACATTTCATACGATTTTTTTTACAGCTTATTATTATTTTTATTATCATCTTTATTATTATTAATATTTCAACTCCTTGCAGAGTTTAAAATTGCAAAAAATAACGCGCCACCGTAGGGACATAAGTTTTCTCTCTCTCCGTCTCCGGCCAGAATCGATAACTCCGGCAAGTTGTCGGCCCTGTCATCGACTCTGGCGGAACTGGCGCAAAAACAATGGTGTGTAACAGCTCGTTTCGCAGAGTCGCGATGTCGTCCAGCGAGCAAGTCTCGACTGATAACGACGAGTTTAAAGTACGTCGCGAGTCCAACAAGATTCGATACAAGATGCAAAGGAGCGTCTCCGAGTCGTCGATGCTGAGCTCCGAGGTTTGCATGACGCCCGATCGTTGCAAGAAGAACAAGGAGTTCGAGGATTCGACGCTCTACGCGAAGGTGCGCGAGAGTTTGCACAAAGTGAATCGTGTGTCGAAGAGCTCGCTGCCGGTGCCGAGCACTCCGTCGAAGCCCGGGGTGTACGTTGAGACGTGCATCGGCAAATTCGCCCAGATTAAATCGCTCTTCGATCGCCGATGCCGCAGCGCCGCCGAGAGATCGCCACGATCGAAACCCAACGGGGTCCGCGATTCGACGAAGATCGTCAACACGATATTGAGAAAATTCAAGCAAAACATGAGCTCGACTGGTCCACCGAGACGTCGCAGGCTTTACGAGTCAGGCAAGTGTACTCCATGTTTTTACCATTTATAGGCCAAAGGGGGAATCGAGGAGGGCGGGTGAAAGAGACTCTGGGGCAAAATGGACCATTCTTAAAATCCATTTTTCCTTAAGGTCTAGGGCAAAAAAATGGACCATTCTTAAGGGCCATTTTTCCTTAAGGCCTGGGGCAAAATGGACCATTCTGAAGGTCCATTTTTCCTTAAGGCCTGAGGCAAAATGGACCATTCTGAAGATCCATTTTTCCTTAAGGCCTGGGGCAAAATGGACCATTCTTAAGGTCCATTTTTCCTTAAGGTCTGGGGCAAAATGGACCATTCTTAAGGTCCATTTTTCCTTAAGGCCTGGGGCAAAATTGACCATTCTCTTTATTAGGTTCGACGAAAAATTTGTGACGGTCCGTTTTGTCACTCTTTCCTTATTTTGCGTAAACGGTCGAATGAGCTTGAGAAACTTTCGGGATTTTCTGAGGTGGAATGAATTGTCCGTTTACCATTTGTGCGAAAAGGATGAGTCGGGGAGAATGGGTGAATGAAACTCTGGGGCAAAATGGACCATTCTTAATTTGATATGCGACCTTTTTTTTAGGTTAGACGAACAAATTTTGACGGTCCGTCTTGTCATGCAGTCCTTATTTTGCGTAAACGGTCGAATAAACTTGAGAAACTTTCGAGATTTACCGAGATGAAAAGAATTGTCCATTTACATTTGTGCGAAAGGGGAGAGTCGGGGCGAACGGGTGAAAGAAACTCTGGGGCAAAACGGACCATTTTTAGTTTGAGATGGGACCTTTTTTTAGGTCCGACGAAAAATTGGTGACGGTCCGTTTTGCCCCGCATTCCCTACTTTGCCGGCCCCTCCGTATTATGACTTACACGGTCGAATGAGTTTGAGAAACTTTCGAGACTTTCCGAGGTGAAAAGCATTGTCCATTTACCATTTGTGCGGAAAGGCTGAGCCGGGGAGAACGGGTGAAAGGGACTCTGGGGCAAAACGGACCAGGGCCGTTAATTTCAGATAAGACTTTTTTTAGGTCTTACAAAAATTGCTAACGGTCCGTTTTGCCCCGCATTTTCTACTTTGCCATAAAGCGTCGAATGAGCTTCAGAATCTTTCGAGACTTTTCGAGGTGCTAACAATTGTCTTGTTTTTAGAATCCAGCACACCGGAACGGGTGAAGTTCGATCCGCGAAAGGAAACGGTCAAGATCTTGGACAACGTGTTTTGAGCGCGCCGGAGATCCGGCGGAAATTCTGTTTTTTTTTTCGTCTCATCGCACACAGAAGCACAAGTATCGCGAAGAAAGAGAAAACTACGTGGGATCGCTTTTAACTCTCTCTGCAGTTTACAAATGTCGATGATATACGACGTCGTTAATTTAATCCGCACATGCCCGGAGCAGCGCTCCTCGGTTCCGCCTCGTCGACGTCGTCTTTGAATCACAAACCGCATCGGCGAGACAGGAGATTTCAAATTTTATTGTCCCGTAACCGGACATAAATAATTCCTAATGAGTTTTGTGTGAAATTTTCGTATGTAACCCTGTTAAGTCTAAATAAACAGTGTAAAACTTTGTTTACAAATTTTTCTTCGTCCTCGTCGTTTTGGGTCTCGTGTTTTTTCAGCTGACAGTTTTAATAGGTTCGTGAAATATCCCGTCGTTATTCGTCATTCACCTTGCAAGTATCTGTCCAATAAAAAAGAATTATTTTAGAATTTTTTTCATGTCGATTTTGCAATTTCTCTTTTAAGGACAAAAAATTCCGAAAAAATGTTGGTTCTTCGTGGACAAGAAATCTTAGTTAAGTGTCCAAAAGATTTTTACCGACTGCGAACACGGCAAGTTGTAATTCTTGTTTACAAATTTTTCTTCGTCCTCGTCGTTGAGTCTTGTGTTCTTTCAGAAGACGGTTTTTATACGTTCGCGAAATATTCCGTCGTTATTTGTCATTCACCTTACAGGTGAATCTGCCCAGTAAAAAATAATTATTAAAAAAATTGTTCATATCAATTTTCCAATTTCTTTCTCGACTACAACAAATCTGCCCAGAAAACAATAATTATTTTACATTTTTTTTAATGTCAATTTTCCATTTTCTCTTTCAACTATAACAAATCTGCCCAGTACAAAAGAATTGTTTTACATTTTTTTCCATATCGTTTTTACAATTTCTCTTTTAACGACAAAAAAATTGCAAAAAAAGAACATTGATTCTTCGTGGACAAGAAATCTCTGTCGACTGTCCGAAAGATTTTTCCCGTCTGCAAACACGGCAAGTAGTAATTTTTGTTTACAAATTTTTCTTCGTCCTCGTCGTAGAGTTTTTTTTTTTTTCAGCCGACAGTTTTTATACCTTCGTGAAATATTTCGTCGTTATTCGTCATTCACCTTATAGGTGAATCTGCCCCGTAAAAAAAATTATGATTTAAAATTGTTTTCCTATCAATTTTCCAATTCCTCTTTCAACAACAAAAAGTTGCAAAAAAAACCTTATTCCTTCGTCGACAAGAAATCTCTGTCAAGTGTCCAAAAGATGTTTCCCGTCTGCAAAGACGGCGAGTACAAGAACTTCTGACCGGTCAACGTTCACAATTTCCCCGTTTGAATCCGCTCCGTCAAACGAGGTTGGCACTACTTTCGATATTTGATCTTCGATTTCGACGTATCGACTCATGATAATCTCCGAAAGAGATCGCTGCCGTAGCGCCGTTCTCCATCTTTCTGCGCGAGGCCCGCTCGTGATTGTGCAGAAAATTTCGTATCTCCAGTTTCCTTAATCTAATAACTCAAACAAATAAATATTTCCATCCCCGCGATAAAAGAAAGTGTCTCGAAATAATTCCAACAAATCCATCGTCGGCCCCGCCAGCGATTCTCGGCTAGTACCGCGTAAGTTTTCGACCTCTCGAAAGCACGAGGCCCACTCGCGATTGTGCAGAAAATTTCGTGTCTCCACACCCGGAAAAAAAATTTATTTGACGGCCACCGTTTATTAAGTAAAATATTTATTTGATTTAAATAAATATTTATTTAAATTAAGTAAGTAGTTACTTAAATGAAATAAATACTTAATTAAATCAAATAAATATTTTACTTAATCTTAATAAACGGTGGCCGTCAACATTTTTTTTTTTTCTGGGTGCAGTTTCCTTAAGGAGGGAGTTTCGCTGCGCGCTGACTTCGCATAAGTTCGACAACAATAAGAGAAAATTGCAAGTACTTCTTGATGGTGTAAAAATCTGAAAAAA
>JAPYZC010003753.1:0-11431 GCA_030522665.1 Ichneumoninae sp. A BG-2022a
CATGTGGCTTTCTCATAAAAGCTGCAAATTGAAATTTTCATATGGCGTTCTCATAATGTTCCTTTATTTGCGAAGCTTCCTCTATGAGGAAGCCAACAAAACAGAAAATGCTTCCTCATAGAAGAAGCTTCATAAATAAAGGAACATTATGTGAACGCCATATGAACATTTCAATTTGCAGCTTTTATGAGAAAGCCACATGAAAATTTCAATTTGCAACTTATATGAGGAAGCCATATGACAATTTCAATTTTCAACTTTTTTATTCCATTAAATTAATATATGTGTTCCGTTATCTATCGGGCTTGTATGTATCGATCGTTTACATGTCATATCACCGGGTCGCTATGGGTGATATGGCCAATAGCAGTGAATTGTTGAGTCAATCCACGGTCGATACGTCACACCATCTTATCCTGAATTACCCATGTGTAGTCATTTTATACGAATACGGAAAACATTTTTGATTTTTTTTATTAAACAAAATTTATACATGTGTTCCGTTATCTTTCGGACTTTATGTATCGATCGGTTATATGTCATATCAACGGGTCGGTATGGGTGATATAGCCGATTGTAGTGAATTCTTGAGTCAATCCACGATGGATGCGGCATACTATGTCACCTTGAATTACTCAATGTGTAATCATTTTATACGAATATGGAACACATTTTTTATTTTTCTTATTAAAGAAAATTGATATACGTGTTCTGCTATCTTTTGGACTGTGTGTATCGATCGATTATATGTCATATCACCCGGTCGCTACGGGTAGTATGGCGGATATCAGTAAATTTTTGAACTAACCCATGGTCGATACAGCACATCATGTCACCCTGAATTACCCCATCTGTAGTCATGTTATACGAATACGGAAAAGATGTTTTATTTTTTAAATTAAACAAAAATTAATATATGTGTTCCGTCATCTTTCGGACTTTCTGTGTCGATCAGTTATATGTCATATCCCCCGGTCGCTAAGGGTGATATAGCCAATAGCAGTGAATTTTTTAGCCAACCCACGGTCGATACGGCACACCATCTTACCCTGAATTATCCCATGTGTAGTCATTTTACATGAATAGAAAGCCTCGGCGGCTGTTTTGCCCATTATGCAAAGAGGGTCGACTGTTATATATGTACCGTCTTTGGTGAATCTCCTCGAGAAAATTAGTCGAAGGAGATGGAGACAGAGGGAGGGAGAGAGAGGGTGTCTCGGTAGGCCACCCGAGTATCGGGATTGTTATACACCTCTGACCGCAGCCTCTTAACCGAGCCGTCGTCGTAAGCTCCACGAGTTCTCCACAACCCTTCAACAGGTGTTTAGGGAAATACAATAATGTCGCGCACGCGCATTAAACTTCTCGGGGGTTCGTAAACTTCAACGAGGGTGAGAACGGTCCGTCCGGAGTGTTACCCCGGACGGTGCGACCCTCGGACCTTACGTTTACACCTTCCGTCCGCTCAATTAATATTTGCATGATCATTTAACCCCTTCTCCGGGATGGAATCGCCGGAATCAAATCGGAAGGGTATTCGTATCGAGGGTTGGAAATGTTGCCATTAAAAAAATAAAAAATAGTCCTAAATATTTGAAAACTTTTTATATAAAACAATGAAAAGTCGGCTATATAGTTTTTGTTAAAAAATTGGTAGAAAATTGGCGGTAGCGATGCAGAGAGTGTGATATTTGTTGCATTCAGAAAACGTGCGACAGCGAGAAGCTTAGATTATTTTACCACCCGTGCACTCGCCTTGGGCGAAGGTTCCTGCCTTACCGACATTACCGACGTCCGATTTCGTCGCGGTCCGTGCCGAAAACAGAAAGCCGCTGTTAGCGGGTGCCGGTAAAGCAGTTTGCTCGGTGCTAGCGATGGTAATGAGCCGACGGGAGGGTTGCAAGATCCACCGAGCTGACGTAGCTCTACACCCTTGTCGGGTATGAACCACCCTTCCCGAGATGGCGCCACGAGGCGAAAGACACAGCGATCGGATTTTCGGTGGTTTGTCGCAAACCCACAGTGATGAAAAAAATGACCAGTAGTTTGAAAGATAAAATTTTTTTCATCGGTTTCTGTGATTGATACGCTAGTTGTAGGTGGACGAGTTAATCGATGGATAATTGAACGAATCGATAAATATATACGAAAAAAGACTGAAAAAAATACCATTTTACAACTGATGAGATGTAATATTGTTATTTTATTACTGAGTACAATGTTTGACACTGGCTCGTCGTCTCGCATGATTTGAGACACATATGACCCTAATTTTACGTAGAATTTCATTTTCTAATAAAAATAACGTTATGAGGATGAAAATTTGTCTGAAAAAATGTACCATGATTTTACGTCATTGCAATGCCAGACCTTCACACAAGTTGTTTGACCGATCCTTCGATCTTGTCTAATCACCCGGAAAATTACAGAAAAATTACTGTCATTTTCCAACTGATCGGATGTAACGTCGTTATTTTATTACCGCGTACGAAGTTTGTCATTGCCTCGTCGTTTCACATGACTTGCAACAAAAAAAGACCATAATTTTAAGTACAATTTTATTTTCCAATAAAAATCACGCCTTGCGGGTTCAAATCCGTCTGACTGACTCCGGTCCAGAATGACGGTCACTTTACGCCACTGCGATGCAATGCCAGACTTTCGCACAAGTTGTTTGACCGATCGTACTATTTACTCTGATTACTCAGAAAAAAATGAGTGCTATTTTATAACTTATCAGATCTAACGTCGTTATTTTATTACCAAGTACGATATTTGCCATTAGCTCGTCATGTCACGCGACCTAAGACAAGGATGACCGTAATTTTAGGTACAATTTATTTTTTTAATGAAAATAACGTCATACGTGTAAAAATCTGTCTAACTGATTTCGGCCCAGAATGACGGTCATCTTAAGTCACCGCAATGCCATACCTGACCTTCGCACAAGTTGTTTGACTAATCGTTCGATCTTCTCTGATTACAGGCTCTTAACGGCGCCGAAGGGACCGTGCCGCCAGGGAGAGTCTACAAGAAGGTCGCGATAGTGGAAAACTTCTTCGACATAATTCACGCGGTCCACGTCGATCTCGAGGGCCGACCGGGGAAGCACGCCGGACAGAAACGGACCTACAGAACGGTGAGTCAAATTCAAATCCATCACCTCCACCTAAAAAAAAAAAAAAATCGGAAGAAGCTAGCAAATGGTTGAATTTGAAATATATATACATATATGTATATATATAGTGTTTTCCATACAGTTTCGTACCCGCGATATTTACTGATTTCTAACGGTATGTACCGCGTCCCCCCGGGGAAAAGACGGGTGCACCGAGGCACTCAAGCGTCGAACGCTCGATATACTCTATACGTCATCCTACGTGCTCCGATTCGGAATATTCGCGTAAACCTCTCTCCGGGGTATCGTATCGTGAATTCCTATCTATTTCTCTTTCGCACTTTCCCCTCGGAATTTCGTTTTTTTATGCCACTTTCTCTGTTGCTCTATTGGTACTCTGTATATATATATATATACATATACACGTATATATATGTATAAATGTATGTATATTTTTTTCATGTCTCTTTCGCGGACTCTTCGTTCTGTTCCCCATTCGTCACGTTCTTTCTCTGTCTCGTCTCGTCCCTCTTGTTTCGCCTCTTCTTCTCCTGCCGCTTCCATCTCGCTCGTTCCGTCCATTTATCTCGTTCCCTCTCGTCCACGCTCCCTCCGGCACGCCGCGATCTGCTTGTGATTCAAAACCTCAGGACACTTGTTGCATTGCCTGCTTATACCCTCGGCAACACACGTCTATAGTATATCATATATATGTTTGTGTGTATATATATATATATATTTATATATATGCATACATGTATACCGCATGCTATGAGCATTTTCGCACATCGCTGCGAAAGTAAACGTACACCACGTCCACGAACGTCGCGCTCTCGCGACGCCGCGAAACTGTTTTGCGTCTAGCTGCGGACTTTATGTATTTCGTACGATTAATCGAACACGACGAAAGTTCCTTCCACGTTACGACGAAGGAGAGAAGAAGATCCTTGCACATTCGTACCGTTGATGTACGGAGATTCGTCGATGAGATGAGACCGTAGTAGGAATTTTCGAACGTTACATCGGAGTCTGATAAGGACTTGTCAGATCTCCTTCGGACCCTGCACTGAGAAAAAGGATGGGTCTATATAGATAGTTTGTGATAGTATATATTCAATTGATTTAACTATAATCATAGATACAACTATAATTTTTGGTCATTGTCGTAACTGTAAAATATAGACGTCCCCCCTGGGAACTATTTACTATGTCAGCTTTTCTCAGTGTGTCAGGGCTCGACGTAACGCTCGAATGGCCCGACGTAACGCTCGAAAATTCCCCCTGTTCGGGAGGAATTTTCCCGTCGAAGCGTTATTTTTCCGCGATATTAATATTTTTTTTTATTTCGGGGATGAACAGAAGGAGGATTAGAGGTGGAGGACGGAATTCCGGAGCGCGGTAAGGAAACTTTGATGTCTCCTCGTCGCGGATGAGGCACGCCGCCGTAGGCATGTTCCCCGGTTCTTAATACGAAACGTTTCCCTGCAAGGAGTCTGGGGGTTTGGTAGACGGGGTGGCGTAACTCAATCAAGGATAAGAGCCTGGCATCCGGGAAAGGCAAAGGTTACCGGGTGTATAACTGTGTAGAAGGCTCGCTCGCTCGCGCGGCAACGTAATTCGATAAGATTTACTTGAGGCTTTGGCTGCGAGAGGGCTGAGAGAAACGAAGAACGGCATCGGAGGCTCCGTGGGATACTCCGCTGCCTCCGCTGAGGAAGACGTCACTCGATTCGACACGAGAGAGAGACTGAACGTCACGCGGGCACTCCGCCGCCGAGCAACCCCCTCACACTCGGTGTCTTTTTTTTCTCTCAATTGAACTCGCGGCTGCAGATGCGACTTTTTCTTTTTTTTTTTTTTTTTTCCTCAACCACGCCATTCCTCGGAGTTCACTCCGATTTGTCGTGTTCGTGTACACTCTCCTCTCGACGTGCATTAATCGACGCGAAATTCGACCCTGATGGGTTATCGCATTGAACTTTGGAATTTATTTTACGATGAAAAATACAAGATTTTTCACATCGGAAGCTCGGTTGGTAACAATCGTTGCGTCGTTCACTTTCGACCGATATGAAAGATCGGCAAGACACATTTTGCTGGTCTTATCTGGACGCGAAGCTAAGGGGACTAGGGTGACGAAGATTTTGCCAGACACCCAGAAAAATAATTTATTTGACAGCCACGGTTTATTTGGTTTAAGTAAAATATTTATTTCAGTTAAATAAATATTTATTTAAATCAAATAAATATTTATTTCATTTAAGTAACTATTTACTTAATTCAAATAAATATTTATTTAAAAAATAAGGTCCTTAAAGAAGTTTCACTTCAATAAATATTTGACTTAAACCAAATAAACGGTGGCCGTCAAATACATTTTTTTTCTGGCTGCAGGTTGGCGCAACCAATGAGAATGCGACTTCTCCATATGCGCAACAAATTTCAACTTGATATCTGAAGCGCTTTTGGAATTATATTGAATTTTCAGTAATCTTTGGTACACTGAGTGAAGGATATAGTAAAAAATACCGGGAATCAACAAACAATTACCATAGTTCATGATAGTACGCTCTAGTTGCCTACTTATGGCAGAAAGTCCCAGATTTCCCAAGAATGTCCCCATAATATCTACGAAAAATTCTTATAAATTCCGTACTTCCTGTCATTAGGTGGCGACCTAGATCAGTACTACTATGTGGTATGGTAATATCTTTCTAAGCGATATAATCATATTTACTAGATCCTTCCCACAGTGTAGACATGAAAACCGCACAGTGAAAAAAGATTGTATTTTTCACAACAACTTATTCTCCACAAACGTTCACAATTTTTTATTTGCAAACCCTTCAGGTACCGCTGAAGGAGAACCTCGATTCCAGACCATTCGGTCCGGATCCTCGCTCAGCGAGTATTTACATTGTCAGTAGCTGTAAATAATAAAAATCGCTATATCTCAAAAAATATTGGTACCGAAATTCGGAATAATATTCTTTGACGAGTAATGTCCACGATATTATATTTCAGTGAAATAATGGTTTTGTCATCAATAGATAGTGCGTTATTGTTATTCCAAATTTATATTTATATCTCTGGTCACGAAGCCCCGGGCCTGCGTAATCACGCTCGGCGCGAGGCTCCGGTACGTGAAGGGTTAATGTCCCAATCGAACCATCCGATTTTTTTAGAATTAAAGTTTTACAAACAAAGGTACAAACTAAAATTGTTAATTACACGGGGAAATAAACGGACAGGTTTGTAATATCCAAACCTGAACAAACGACTCTGTCACTTATTTAACAAAATTATTGTCTCGAAACTTCGTATACCGATTTTACGATATTATTTTTTACTGTGCGGGGCCAGATCAGGGCCTACCCCGGGTTCAGACCACCCAGCCGTGCCTGTCGCGGGTCCGTCGCGTTTTTGCCGACCAGCGCCGTGCATAGCGCAGCTCGTCGCCGACAATAACGAAACTCACAATTTAATATTCGTACAACCGTTAACCGTAGACAGAGATTGATTGATCCCGAAACAAAGCCTGACCACCTTTTCTCTCTCCTTCTGTTCCAGATAACGGAAACGTACGCGTTCCTGCCTCGCGAGGCCGTGACGCGGTTTCTCCTCGGTTGCACGGAGTGCCAGCGTCGTCCGAGGACACCGAGCCCGAGCAATCTCTCGAATCAATCGCAAGTCCCGGCATCGACCTCGGTCTCGTCGACGGTAACGTGTGCAGGTACGACGACGCCGTCGACTCCTCTGAGCCCGACACCAGCGGCGACGGCGTTATCGGTCTCTCAGCCGTTGCAGAGCAGCCCGAAGCCGCGAGAGGCGAGTCATCCACCCGAGGCGAAGAGTTTGTACAGCTACAGACACCCGAAGCACCAGCAGAGAGGCGTCAGTTGCGTATCGGTCGGCATCGATAAGCCCGCGAAGGAGAAGGACAAGGAGAGAGCCGACAAAGACAACGACAAGGACAGGGACGAGAAGTACAATCCTCTGAGCATCACGAACTTGCTGAAGAAGGAGCCGACCGGCGGAGGTTACACGACGACGGTGAACGACACCATCGCCGAGTCCCGAAGAACACCGGAGTCCGACAGGGCGAGCTCCAGGAGTTCGGCCTCCTCGAAGAGGAAGAGAATGCTTCCCGAGGGTCGAACACCCTCGCCACCGCCGAGCCTCCCCCTTCCGACACCGTGGAGTCCCGGGATCGATCCGAAGAACACACCGATCGACTACAGTCTTCCGATAACGACCGCGTACCTCAAGCATCAGCAGAGAATCGTCGCCGAGCAGAATCGCGCCGCCGCCATAATGCTCGAGGAGGAACGCGAACGCGAACGGGACGCGAGGGAATGCTCGCCGATCGTCGGCACGATAGAGGCGGAGATCGCGATCGAGAGAGATCGTTTCTCACCGGCCGCCGGCCTGATCGACACCAATCTCAATCTGTTGGCGACCATACAACACCTCCATTGCCAGGTTATGCTGGCGCTGACCGAGAGGCTCAGGCCCTCGGTCCTACCGTCTCCTCTCATGCTCCCACCGGCAACCGGAAGTCTTCTCATGGGTGGTGAATATTCCATGTCAGGACCGATGGCGCATTATCACTCGTGAGTCGGACGGGAATTCGATGGTATTGGGACGAAGAGCGGCGGCGCTTTTGGCGAGAACGCGACGTCTTTCGAATGTTGAACAATCGGTTTTCAGACGTTTCGGTGGCTTGAAGAAAGATGACCGTCGCGATTGATGGTCAATGGAGTCGAATTTCAAAGAAATCTATCGTGCACATACAGCTTGACCGGAGTTTGAAGGCAAATTTCGCTGAATATAATATTTAGAGATGTTTGCAGGGAGTTCCAAGAACGTTGATTTTTTTCTTCAAAATTAGAGGCTGGACTGACGTTCTGCTTGAAGTCACTTAGGTAACGGTAGCGGTGCTCGAACATGTCCCAGTCGTCGGATGCCACTATGCAGATTTGATTCGATTCGAATTTAAGTATTAGAAATCCCATTTGACACTTGTGATCGTACCTGCAAAAATTATTTGATGCACAGTAAAAAGTTATACGAGATTTGAGCCTAAATTATTTTCTGCTGTTGCATTTTGTTAAAAGACAAACGATATAAGTGTCCGGAAATTGGTACAAGCGTTATTACATGCGCGATCCAATAATCGGACAGTTCAAAAAAGCTTCTACGTAGCTCATCTTCAGTATCGTTTCGCGTAAATATAATGTTTTCATTGATTTAATACATAAATGGCAAAGAAATTATTTTAGTTTGTGTGAACTAGTTGAGTTCGTACATAACAATTCTCGAAATCTATGATTCGAAATCACTGAATGTCCGAAACATTCGGACATAAAATGTCCGAATATAAAGACGTGCTGAAAAACCGTGTCCGTAGACTGGTACATTTGGACTCTCTTTTTATTTTTTTCCATAATAGTTTCAAAAATTATCTTTTTGTAATTAATCGATGTCTCTTGGAAACTAGAAACTATCAGCTTGACGTTGGTTTCAGTTATTTTCACAAAAAATCGTCTCTTGACCAATTAACAACCTCTGGAATCTGGGGATGCTCTTAACCGTCCGAGCATCGAAACCTTTACCTTACCCACATAATTCTCAAAAAATTTATTAACATACAAATACTTGACGATGTGCAAGAAACATGATTTTTCGAATATTCGTAACGCATTTTTCGACGTTCGAGGATAAAACGAGAACATCCAGCGATCCGGTCTTCACCGGGCCAGCTAGCTTTCAGCGGATTCGAATTTACGTCGAAGCTGTCGATAAGCCACCAGTTAACGGGACATCGTCCGCTGTCCGATTCTTGTCGCTCTCTCGCTATCTCAGGACTAATTCAACAGTCTCGAAAGCCAGCGCCGTCGATCCGTTGTCGTACGAGGTCAAACACTTTTACGCGGTCCAGATGACACTATGTTCTAATTGGATACTGGCGTGTGCGATGTGGTTCTATACTAACGAGTCGAATCCATGCACATACCTCGTCTCGATTCTACACATGACGTCCTAATAAAAAATCACAACAAAAGAAATTATATAGATACATAAATATATTGATGGCCTGATGCCAAAAAGGCGAACAGACCATGCTTATACACAGCCGACATATGCCCTTGTGGAATCAGGCCATCGATATATATATATAATATTGTGTCGTGTGTTTATCGCATCGTGTGACGACTTTTTCGTATAAAACACTCGAGAAACAAAAGAAATTATAATCGTCCTTCGATATAAAAAAAAATTAATTAAATAAAAATAAAACTTAAAAATTCGCTTCTATCTAGCCATCGTGAAACGTGGTGGGGTTGGCCCGATACGTAAAATAGAGAGTGGACAATATATTTTAAGCTTCTTTGTGCCGTGTGTGACACGGTCTTGTGATTGTACATTAGAGAAAAGAAAAAAAAAACAAAAAAAAAAACGTAAATAAAACGGATAAATGGATGTTGATTATTTTTGTATAGAGATTTCACTAACTACGTATTTAAACATTCGCTGAAGGGAAAATAGATTTTATTTCGAAGTTGCTCCTACAAAGTCGGAGCTATATATATTACGTATATATATCTCGGACGCAAGAGCAACGCGTTATGAAGTGGGCGGGTCGTCGCAGCTCGCAATGTACGACGCATAAAAATTACGGGTATAACTTTAATAGCTTTGTAGAACAAAGTTTTGAAGCTGTTTATGTTATTTTTGTCTTTTCTTCCTTTCATTTTATCGCGAGGGCCTCTCCGAACGGAACTCTCGCAAAACGACGACGAGAATATGACGAGACCCGATAGAGTGCACAAAAAAAAAAAAAGAAAAATTGTGACGTGGACGCTGAGGACATGAAACGCGCAGGGCGCTCGCTTGCAGAAGGCCAACTTCACTTAGATCGACGTTTTTTCTTTACGTGTCTGACCGTGTAGACTAGCATCGTGTGTAATTAAATACTAGGATTGCTTACCGTGCGTACGATAAATGTGAGTAGCCGCTGTGTGAGAGAGAAAGAGTGAGAGACCTAGGAAAAGATTGCAGTAGTACGATTGGAAAAACGAATTATCGATGCGACTTTTTGCTAAACCCGTTATACAAAAAAATCATCCTTTAAATAAAAAATATTTAAAAATCGTCGATTGTCAGTAAAATTCGTCAGTTTGTCTTCTTTGCCAAAACCCAGCTTCTTTTAAATGTAATCTTAATTCCTCACGTAATCGGCTCAATGGATCGATTGCCAATAGTTTGCAAAGCCGTATTTAGGTCGATTTTTTTGTAGATATTTCTGCAAATTTTCTTTTGCAATCTCTTGCTTATAAAAAGACTTTCTAACCACTTTTTGCACTTTTTCCGACGACCATATTGAATGGGTAAGATTGTCGAGGTCTAAAGTGGAAAATCGTCGTCTCCGATAATTCATCTTCCCAATAGCGAATAGGCCTCGAGATGTGCCGCTTTGTACGAAGGTATTTACTAGAAGTTCGATAACTGTCGTTAAAGTAGCCAAAGTCTTCTCGAGATGAATTTCACCGAGAGAGACGGCGCGAGCGCATAGCACCGAATTAATTTTGTACATAACCATAGCGAAAATTTAAAAAATGAAAGAAAAAAAGTAACGCCTATTTTCAACATTCAACGCGTTGACCTTTAATAATTGTATCATTGTCTTCAGAAAAAAATGCAGTGTCACACGACGCCCACATCCCAAAACTTTACCATTATCAATATTATACATATATCATGATTGTTAATATTATTATTATTATTATTGTCATTATTATTATTATTATATTTAAATTGCACACAGATCAGATTGAAGAAATATAGAAAGTCTCATTGCCAGTATATGTTTTACCTTTTACTTACATCGAAATGTCTAACCTGCAACCTTCAACCACCAAATTATGGTGTTGTGTATACGCATCACCTTATTATAGAAAAAATATAAATTTTATTAAAAAATTAAAAACGAAAATATTTCCTTCAAAATTCTTTGACCCTCTGATTTGGTTTAATAAGCTCGAAAACAAAGTGAAATGTTCGACCTTTCGAGTATCACCTTGAAACGAAGAATAAATCGTCTACTCTTGGGTATCCTTCGATTGTTCGCTTCATCTCCCGAAAAGGCGTGATGAAAAAAGAAGAAAAAAAATTCGCGTGGTAAAGAAAGAAATTACTTAATTGGTTAGAAAATGTGTGTGACTTTAGGGTATTCACTTTGAATTTAAGTTAAATACTTCGAAAATATTCTCTTTAAAAAGCCATTGACCCTCTGATTTGTTTTGACATTAA
>JAPYZC010003754.1:0-43578 GCA_030522665.1 Ichneumoninae sp. A BG-2022a
TCAGTACCTTTAGTATACATGATTTTTTTCAGATTTTTACACCATCAAGAAGTACTTGCAATTTTCTCTTATTGTTGTCGAACTTATGCGAAGACAGCGAGCAGCGAGACTCCCTCCTTAAATCGTCAAATGACACGTTTTGTAATAATATACGTATCGCGGCAATAATCAAAAGTAAAATCCGCTCTTCAACATGCCGTCAATTACTTACTTTGTACCAAAGGAAAACTGTGTTTATTTATTAGTATGAACTGCGTTCGATGACTGGGCCGTTTACCTTATGGATGATCCCGACGGTACAACTGAATGAAGTGAGGAGTACGCGACGGAGCAATATTGAGGCTGTCGTACAGGGAAAGTTAGCCGTGTTGGGTTCGTCGTCGAGTTTATCGAACGTGGAAAATTTGCGAGCCGCGACAACGGGACAGCGGCGAAGAGAAAAAAAGTTTACGCCAAGCTGCCCCAGAGAACAGAGGCGATTCATGAGAATGAATTGGTGGCTTCGTATTTTCACTTCCGGACTCCCAGTAAGTGTGGAAAATATCGTTACATGCAAAAACACATGCGAAGCTATTTACGAGCCGTTGTCTACATTTTCCGTCTCCTTTATTATTTTTGAACATTTTTTTAGCTACTACTCGAGTAACCGGTAGACCAGCGCTGAGCAATAAAGACGACACGGTCATTGAACTCTCCTCTACTCGCTTTCGCAACCGGCGCTCGCGGCCCGACTACGTCCTCGCGGTAAACAAATTTGTGGGGACGCCCTTCCCCCCGGTTGGCGGGTTGTAATTAGTCGATTAATGCAATTAGACGTCGACGAGAGGAGCGGCGACTGGTCTTAACGATCTCTCGCCGGTACACCGACAATCACCATCGACTAAATTATTTTCTGAGAATTTACGGTTTTTCTGCTCGTTACCTCGATTCCGAGACAATGATAACGAAAGTGTGATTGATTCAATGAACATTTTACGCCAGAGGGAAATGGGAGATACGCTTATAATATTCACATAAGAATTGTAAAATTAAACAAATAATTTTCAAATAAATAAATCAGATTTTTTTGTATTGTTTGGCAGTGATATATTTGCCTACCGATGGAAAACCAGCAAAACTGTAGTGTCTGTCGTGTTTACCAGGGGGGGGGGGATACTCGAGATGGGATATTTGGCAGAGTCTCAAAACCGTTTTTTCGAGTCGCTGCAGGGCGATGAAAAACGTCAAATAAGTGTGACAAAAAATCTCGCGTAAAGATGGAATGTAAAAAAATCTGTCCTACCTATTTCCATGCATCTTTCTTTTTGGGCAGAAGACGAATTGGACGGTAGTGCTGGCGCGAAGTCAAGCGGGACGTTGAGAATTGTAAAAAAAAAATATTTTTTTCCTGCGCGACTGAACATTATATTCACAGATATCGCGCGATTGAAAATTGTTCGTGTGTTCCGTGTGCGATAAAACGTCGATTATCCGAACACTCGAATATCTGAACGATGATTCCTGTTATTCGAACGGTCGGCTATCCGATCGTTAGCGCGAAACATTGTACACGACAAAAAAAAGTTTGCAATTTTACAACAAATTATTCTCCGCGAACGATCACTATTTATTATTTGTTAATTTTCCCGTCACACCATTCGGTTCTCCAGTTTTAGAAACAAAAGTACAAACTGCAATTGTTAACGACCCGGAGAATAACAGGACAGGTTTCCATATTCAAACCTGAACAAACGAGTTTGTCACTTATTTGACAAAATTATTTTTACAAAACTTCGTATTCTGATTGTACGACATTATTTTTTATTGTGTAGCTAAGCGCTTTTGAGCAGTGAAATCTCGAAGCCGCTTGAGTGTTAACTACACAGTAAAAAATAATAAAAGTTTCATAAAAATAATGTTGTAAAATAAGTCTTCAGGTTTGAATAAACGAACATCTTCTTTTATTTCCAGTGTCGTGGACAATTTTTAGTTTGTACGTTCGTTTGTAAAACTACAGTCGGATGGTGCGATCGGAAAAGTAACAAATAAAAATTGTGGTCGTTTATGCACGATAAGATGTTGTAAAAGGTACAAACTTTTTTTACTATGCAGCCATCAATAATAAAAAAATGGACGACTTTATTTCACAGAGCCCTTGAAATAAGATTTCGATGTTGGAATATTGTAAAAAAAGATGTTGTAATAGTATATTATGCCACAAGGGAGGAAAGTGCGTTTTATCACCGAGCGTGAAGTTTGATACCCGACCGAAGCGAGGGCAGAAATTCACACGAGGTGAAAATGCACTTCCTCCATTGTGTCATACGATATTTTTTTCCGATTTCGTTAAAATAACCAAATTCCTTGCGTCGCAAAATCGTCATCTTCGTCAATGACCATTACTCCCCCGGGAGTAATAGAGCTACCAGCGGGAGTAATGAGCCCTATTACTCCCTAGGGAGTAATGAAATTGTACTGCACATGCGCACATGTTAATAATTATCATCGGTCAATAATAGGCTATTTTCCGCGCGTATTGCACGCAAGGAATGTGGTTATTTTAGCGCAGTCGGGAAAAAAGTTTAATATATACTGTTATGTCATTTATATATGCCTTACAATGCCGTAAAAAAAGAATTTGCGTTTCACTTATCCGAACTAGTCCCGACGGGTTTGGACGATCGACGTTCTACTGTACGAGCGTATAGAATACGCCATTCTGGTTTTTCAATAAAAAAACGCTAAGTCCGATGCTTGGCCAGTCGCAGATACCGATAGGCACGAGAGTAAATAATAAGATGACTCACCTTTCTTTTTCTTTCCTGGACAAAGTCAACGCGTCGCACCCATATCTCCTCGGTGGAGTCGTAGTCGAGGGTGCTGGAGCTGCTCGCCTGGCTCTTCATCTCGATCAGGCTCGAGTCGAAGAACCTCTTGTCCAAGTGGGGACTGGGTAGCGGGCTCGTGCGCGAGAATACCATGCTGCTCGAGTAAGACGGCGGATCTGTTGCCGGAAAGGTCATTCCCGATCCAGCGGTGTGTCTTCGGCGGAGCGGCGGTTTGCTCGACGTCGGCGAGGTTACGGCGCACGTGGTGAATCTCGAAGCCGAGGTCGTCGGCGGCTGACGGGACTCCGAGACGCTCGACGTTGCGTTTGATTTCTGATCGATCTTCTCGGAGCTCGAGTTTTCCGACGACGAGGGACTCGAAGCCTTCGACGGTATGCTCTCGGACTTTTCCGGACACTCTTGAATCGTCGTCGGGTATTTGACCTCGTCGCGGTTCCTCGACAATGTCGACGCTGTCGTCGTCTCGTTGTTCTTCCCTGGAACACAAGCAATTCTGTTAATTGTTAAATCCACACGAAGGTCGTGAAAAAATTGTCATCTATGACACTGGTGCGATAAAACTTATTCTCACGAGCACTGTAGAAAAGCTTCGTGTGAAATTTAATTTACGGGTACTGGAAGTTTTTATGCATAAACTGGTATAGTAAATTTTATGTAGAATTGTGAAATTTTAACTTACAGTATATTAAAAACTTTAGAAATACTTTACTTTTAATCATTGACTTTCATTTTACTGTAAAAGTACTTTAATTCTAATAATTTACTTTAATTTCACTCTGATAGTCCATTAGTTTTTCATGACAATTGTACATTGAATTAATGTACCAGTTTTTGCATAACAACTTTCAGTTCGGTACATTAAATATACAATTTTTTTTAACAGAGAGTGTGAGTTTGCAGGAGCCGAACGCGAGTGTTGCAATGACACGAGTTAAGAAAAAGTATTTCGCACGAGTATCGTAACAAATTTTACTTCACAAGGTGAAGGGGTTTTACGCAAGCGAGGTGTGCGTAAAACTGCCATTTTCACTACGAGAGAAGTAATATATATGGGGCATTCCATACTATTTCGAGCTGGGTCTAACCCTTCGCATATTGGATTGGGCCTGCAATTTTTTTTATACGATCAATCGTATAAAAAAAATTGCAGGCCCAATCCAATAAAATCTGAGTACTTTCGAGGGTTATTTCAAAATAACCCTCGAAAGTACTCAGATTTTATATTAGATTTTTAAAAATTGTTTATAATTATTTATGATCAAAAAAATTAACTTATTGATCGCCGTCATTACAACATCTGAAAAAAATTCAAAAAATGCAGTGTTGCATTTTTTCTATACTCGTAGAGCTAAGCGTTCCATCTGTTATTTCTTTCTTATCTGTGCGCCGCTCGTGGGTGTGGGGTGTTTGTAAATTTAGATTAAACTTCCCAGAAACGTCGGACAACGAGCGCGTCTTCGAACTTCCGGGGCTCGGCCGTTTGATACCTTAAGCCAACAATTCCGGGTGTTTGCGGTACAGTCAAACTTCTCATAGCTCAAACTTCGTTCAAATAAAATATCTCTTCCGAGTGATAATAGATTGAATGTTTTGAAATTGTGAATGAACTATTTACATTAATTTTTAGACGAAAAACATAGCTTTGAGAATTAAATTTCTTTCGGTGTACAGCGTGAGGGAGAGCGGATAAAAACAGACCCGATTCTTAATTTTAAGTGCACTTTATTAATGTATCATTAAAAATTATAAATTTTTGATGGTAACTGGTTTTATCAATTTTTAATTCAATGTTTGTTTTGCCCCGCTATTCTCTACGTCGGACTTAATGAAACTTCGACTACATCGTCTTCCGCATGTAGTTCAATGATAGATGCACAATCTCACCTAGAAAATACGTCTCTGCATCTTCAAATCACAAAGAATACATTATGTACACTTTTTTTCAGCGAATAGCGCATGCTCGTCGAGGTTGAAACTAACAGAGTCTCCCTTGTTCGATAGAAACGCGAGCTACCGTGTAGATATATCTTATTTAAACACGTAAGATTTATGTCCATAAGTGGTGAAAATTGTAATTTTTTTGTCTGGCAAACGAATATTTTATTTTGTTTTCCACGACTTTTTTTTGTTTTGATACAAGACAGTACGTCGATCAACGACAACTACAAATGGAGTTGATTTTTTTTGTTTACATATTCGCTGCTGTATATCGTGCACAGTAGTGAATCAGTCGCGCTCGCTAATATCGCGATGGCTCCGTCCCGCCACGCGTTATCGGTCACGCGTGGTTAATCGACGCCGACGATTACGTCACCGTGGAAAATCGCGTTCCCGTCGCTTATGCGTACTCGTTATGAAGATCACAATCAAAATAACAGAACGATGCACGTCTGTTGTTTGAAAATAAAATTGTATAAAGAACAAAAAAAAAACGAACAAATAAATCAATTTAAAAAAATCGTATCTATAAATATATGAATAAATGACAATAGTTAAGCGAATTAAATACTTGGATAACGCAAAAAAACTTCCATTTTTGAATTTATATTTTATATAAATTCATGCATTATTGAAATTCTTGAAAATATTGAATACATGAATTTATATATTTTTGTTTTTAGATTTTTTGCCAATTCTTCTTACCAGAAAATACAGTAATCAGTGGTGTCACGATCGCGAACCGTTTGCTTCAGGTTTGTGGGTTGTACCGGCATGTTATGTCGATCAAATTTTTTTTTACGTATACATGCACGAAAATTTTAATTGACGAAATTCTTAGTTTTCTCCACGCCATTCTTAGTTTTATCCATGAAATTTTTTGTTTTATCCACGAACTTTTGCAAAATTTTCCGTATTATGGAAAAAATATGACCGTATTTGGTATGGATAAAAATTGCTATGGCCCCTGCAAAAATCTCACATATAGCTAATGGTAGCGCTGGTGTACGATGCTGCCTGATCGAAATTTACCACATGACATGGTAGTTTTTCCGACATTCTCCTCGCAGTGCCCATCGAAAATCATCCCAAACGTCTGCTACAATCCCCTGGGTAATAAAAAATTCCACCAACAACAACAAAAAAACTCCAACAGTTGCTTCAACTTTTCGACATAATGCTGCGCATAAAAATTCCCCGAACGTTGAAACGAAAAGAAAAAAAAAGGAAAAACGAATGTACAAATTCGGACAAAAGGATGCCGTCGTAATGGCATTTTCATCTCGTTTCATCCGAAAACTTGCGTTTATAAATAGTCGGATCGTTACCTAAGTGGACCGCAAGAGTGAACGGGTCAAAAGGGGAGGGAAGGAAACGTCGAGGGGGGAGGCGGAGGGAAGGGGGGGGGAGGGTGTTGGGTGAGGTGGTACGAAAGGCGAAGAGGGCGAGCGAGCGAATGAATATTCGCACGGAGTAACAGGGTAGTTCGGAGCGAGTATAGAGGTACATATAATACGTGTTGCCAACCGGCGTCGACGGAAGTCGAACGGCATAGAACGAAAAGCCGAATCACCGGGCTCCGCGCTCTCTATCCGCTAATCTTAGCTTCCCGGTTAAACCGCGTGTTCTCGTTATAGCCAACGGGCGAGAGAGAACGGTAAAACGGCACGCGGCTGGGCATCGTCTTTATAGTTCTCACATGCCCGTCGCGGTTGCCCTAACGTTCGATGAAACGTTAAATTATTGCATAACCATCGGGGCGCAAATCCGGATGCTCGTCTCGGCGTAACTCGACGGGAGAAAATTGTCGAATCTCGACGATGGCGAATTGCAAGGGAGCGAGGAGAAGGCGGTAAATGAGTCGTCGCTCGAGATTACGTTTATTAATATACGGCGAGGTGATTCGGTCGGCGGAGAGGCTCGTTAATGCGATGAGCTATCACTGACAGGTAAAACCGTACAGTTGCGTAAAGTTGGACGGCAGAAGTGGATTTAAGGCGGATACACGACGAAGCGTCCATCCGTGTAGACCTACGAGGGAATAACGTAGTTCTCGAAGCTCGAAGCCTCTTGTCATTATACGGGTTGCGGAAGCCTTAGGCTGGCCTCGGTCGACAGCGTCCGAAACAGGTCACAGCCCTACCGCTTTGAAACCCCCTTGCCGCTCGCTGAAATCCGCGGATTGGCAAGTTTTTCTTTCACCCTATGGGAACGGCTGCGTGTCAATCCACTTAGCGCTTGCGTGACAGTTAAATGTAAATAAAAAATAAATATATTGGAGGCGAAATAAAAAAAATTCAATAGAGAAAGTTATTTAGGTTTATGTTGCAGTTTGGGGAAAACAATAATAATCAATCATATTTAGTGAAGTTTTGATAATCATTGATGATCAATTTATGGTTGTTCATTAAATCGTTCGAGAATTCGATGAATCGAACTTTCATTGACGGTTTTTTTTTCTCTCGAAAGTCCGACATTGAAAAAATAATACGAATATAATAGCACATAATTCATATCGAATTATTTTATTAGATGTAATAAAATTATCAATGATCATTGTGTGTTTGGAGGTCACAGTCCTACGGCTTTCAACCGCCCTTGCCGGTCGTTGAAATCCATAGATTGGCAAGATTTTCTTTCACCGCATAGGGACAGCTGCAAATCAGTTCATTCAGCGCTTGAGTGAAAATGCAACGAAAATAAAAATAAAAGAAATTAAAGGCGCGAAATTAAAAACAATCGAGAAAGAAAGTAATTTAAGTTTCTGCTTCAGTTTGAAGAAAACCGTTTTCACCTGTAAATTCGCGAAGAATCATTTTCTCTTAAAAAAATATATATATATTTTTATTTATTTTATATCGATAAAATAGTCCGCGTGCGTTGAAATCGTTATGGAACTTTAAGTCGATCGACGAAACGATTAAACAATTATTAGACAGGATTGTAGCGAAATTTTTGTTTCGAGAAATTTTCAAATGGATATTCCACGATTCCATGGACTTGGGACGAAAGATATTGGTGGCAGATGGAAAGCGACAGGGAGGGAGAACGAGTCGGCATTCGAAGCCGGGAAGAGGGCCGTGGACTTCCTGTATACAGACGGCCTCGCCGAGACCCCAGCACCGAGGGATTAGCCCGGCAAGCACCGGTTGGAAAATCGATACGCGCACGCGAATAGGTACCGGCAGTAGCACCAGCATCAACACCGCTACTATCATAAAAAATTTGCAGTCACGAAAAGTATAAGAATAGATAAGAATGTATAACATTTTTATAAGAATATACAATAGCATAGGAAATAGTACGATTAAATTTCAACGTGGCTTTCCGTGAGTGACGGAAATTGGCGTCGATGTCAGCAACATAATTTTTACCTGATTTTACCTAATAAGAAGTTTTACGCATGCCCAGTACCAAAAGTACTTGTCGATAGGCTAAGTCTTTTGACAAAAATCACTTTACTATTTGTTTCTCGTCAAAAGCTTACGCCACAGCAAAATATCGATTTTTTTTTCTAATATTTTATAATAAAGGATATTTTGTAAAAGTTGTAACAAAGAATATTCTGTTCAAGCTGTAATCAAGAATATTCTGTTAAATTTTCATGTTTATGTTTTTAAGTTCAACGAATTACGAAATTTCGAGATCGTTATATGGAAAGTTGCGGAGCGCTCGAGCAGCTGGGCGGAGCGCTTGAGCAGCCGCGCGGCCGAACTGTAACGTAATTTTCAAGATCGGTGTCCCTGATATCTAAAAAATGACTTTATGGATTCTTATAAAAATTTGAACCGATATACTTCGACAAATTTCTTAGTCCTATTTTTTTTTATTAATAAATAATTATTTACTCGAGTCTTGTTTACATTTATTCCGCCCAATTCGTATATCGTTGTCGAGTTATCTATGAAACTTGTTGCTCGTAAAATTTTCTAACGACCCGAATTTTTGTGATTTCGGCATTTTATAAGACTTCCTTTATTGTTATTCTTTTACTTTCTTTAGCGAATATATTTACTCATTTCTGCCGCCTATTCTCTCAATCGGCTATTGTCCGATACGTTTACGCATCTCGCCTGTAATCCGGCCTAGCCATCAATCATTAAATAAATTTTTTTTTTTTAATTCGGATACGTAACAAAAAGTTTTCCAAAACGCTCACCTTCCTCAGTCTCGTACTCGTCCTCCTCCCTGCACTCGGACAATCTTCGTCCCCAAGGGTACGGACTGTGAGTCTGATTTCTGGACGGCAGCCTGTTGACGTGCGACAGAAAGTAGTGATGAAAGAAGCTGTCGACGCCGTCGGAATCCTCGCCGGAGGATTGGAGCATGTCCTTGAGAGCCGCGAGAGACGTTATCGTGTTGTAATTTATTGTGGAAACAAGGTCGTCATCGATGTCGCTGTCGTCGGTCGTGTCCTCGTTCTTCGGCAATTCTTCCTTGTGCGGCTTGGTCTCGGTTGACTTTTCGGAAGGTCGTGCGGGCTCCTCGGCCTCCTGCTTCGATGCCTCTGTCTTTTCCTCCGAGCTCGTCTCGGACTCGTCGTCGGATGTGCTCGTCGACGATGTTCTCGTCGACGACTCGTCGTCGCGCTTCTCGTCATTGGCTTTCTCCTTGTTGTTGTCATCCTCGTCCGAGCCCTTGCCCTCGTCCTCGTCCGGATCTTCGTCCCGCGACAACGACTTTTCACGATCCATCGTCGCGGCGCTCAATTCGTTCGTCGCCGACTTGTCCTCCCGATTCTTCATGTTCTCGAGACTCTCGAGGGTCTCGACCTTGTCGGAACCCTCGCGACTGCTCTCGCACTCCTCTCGCATCTCGGTGCCCAACCGATTGTCGTCAGCCTTGTAGCGCTTATCTGTCGCGCTCTGATTATCGATGCTCTCACTTTCCTCCATCTATGAATCTGAAATCAATGAAAAACAAGGAGGGTTGTTAGATCTATCGTACGATAATCGATGCGATTTGCCGAAACAATGCAGTGAAATTATTCAATGTATTATTTCAATTATGAAACAGTACTATCTAGTATAAAATTTGTGATCGTTATTGATGATTGATTAGTTAGTTGTTCGAGAACTCGTCGACTCGGACATTTTTCAATGGTTTTATTTTGGCTCGAAAGTCCGGCGTTGAAAAAATAGTAATCGGCACATAATTCATGTAGAATTGTTTTTTTAATCTGTAATAAAACTAGCAAACATCCCTATATGCGAATTTTGTCCCTGTATCATTGAATCAAAAATACAGTCATTCGATGGCACAATAATCAATGCGATTAATCGAAACAATATAGTGAAATAATTCAATGCATTATTTGGATTATCACACAATAATATTTAGTAAACAATTATTGATGATTAATGAGTCGTTCGAGAATTCGTCGACTCGGACATGTTTTTCCCCTTTTTTTCTCTCGAAAATCCGGCGTTGAGAAAATAATAGGAATCAGCACATAACTCGTATCGATTTTTTTAAAATCTGTAATAAAACTAGCAAACATCACACCGAAAAAAAATGTCATTGGCTCAAGTAAGATTCGACTGCGGGCTGCCAAAGAAAAAAAATCTTTTTTCAATTCCACTTGTAATTCTTACAATTCTATACGGGATTGAAACGACAACATGTAACCGTGACATTCTTGCCGTCGTTGTTTCAATATCGTATGAAATTGTAAGAATTGAAAGTAGAAACGGAATAACAATTTTTGTCTTTGGCAGCCCGCAAGCGAATGTTTTTTCAGTGCACTACTACATGCGTATCGGGCACATACCGACCCATTTAATTAATTTATCATTTAGAATTTCGTCCGTTTATCGTTCAAACAAAAATAGTCCTGTGACGAGACATTGCCCCGACGTTCCAAAATGAAAGGGGCGCTAGCTGGCTTTCATTAACACCGCGTTTACCTCGACTACTCGGCTATTCATACCCTCGTTACGAGTTTCAAAAAGAGCGCTTGAAATTCTACGGTTATACAGCTTTGAAGAGAATAACGAAAAAGAAGAAAAAAAAACCTGAACGAACCGACAAACAGTAGCTGTTAATCAAACAGACATGCAAAGCATTCTTTCCCGACTGGCCTTTGTCAGTGGCTCGAACTAGCCCGAATAACAAATTTTCTCCAACGAACCCCCCGACAAACGAATTATTCTCCATTATCATGATTTGCCAGCTTGTCGTTATGAAATTGTTTTTATTTTTTTTTAAAGAGTTTCGGTGCTCATGAAAAATTGCCACATAGGCGTTCGAATAGATAATGGAGATAGGCGGAGAGATAAAATTAATCCGATAACGATATACTTATCGACATAATTGAATGACCAGCGACAATTCTCGAGGTCGTTCGATGAGTTCCAGCAACGTCGAACCAGAAACCAATAAGAAACTCTGCTCCGTCCGTTTATTTAAGACCGATAAGTTAATTAATTAAATAATTAAACAAAAACAAAGAAAACTAAATAAATAGATTTTGTTTTCGAAGTTGGTTTCCCGCATCGGTGTTGTTTCCTTTTGAACTCCCGACTGCCCGCTAGGACAAAAAGATGGGAATTATGCGTTTCACTGAGGCCCCCCGATTTTGCTGTTTTCGTTGTCTCCAGTGTTTGTCGGAACGGCGCAATGTCTCTTGACAGAATTTGACACACTAGTTCTGTGTATGTGGAATATCGACAGGCGCCCGCCATTATCTACTATATTAATATTGCCTTTGCGATTATTTGTCGTGTGCTATAAAAATGCTGCAGCTAAAAAAAATAAAAATGCTGTGCTATTCTACAGTGCATTGAATTCATTCAACGTGTTCAACCTCGAATACGTGTCGAGCTGCGTCTATGCTAATTTGTTACATATATATAAGTTGTTTATTCGTGCCTTTAAAAATTATTATTTGTTTTTTTTAATTTATAATCTTGGTGTTTTCACGGGTCAGTTATACTATTTTTTCTCGTTTCGAAGTGTCGGAAACACAGTGCGGGCACGTGGTATGTTGCAGTCAGATTATTATGGCGCATTGCGGTAAGGGCGCCCTCTATTTCGTGACCGTGGACGGTAGCCGGCACCCGCCCGTAGACACACTGTCCCCCTGTGCAGACACAATATCTAACGTACGTGTGCGCTCCGCTCCGCTCGGGTGCATAACCGAGTGACTCTATCCGACTCCTCCAGCATACGCGAATGTGCAGAAAGAATCATCTTTTTTTTTTCATCGTCGTACGTCTTTGTAAGAATTTTTATAACATACTTCGGAGCCAAGCGAGCAAGAGCGACAGCGTACATTCCGAACGTTGGAAGGAAAAATAAAAATCGTGGAAATTCGATTCACAGATCGGAATCAGGAAGATATAAAAGACGACTTTAGTCACATAAACCTTTTCTTGCTCGATGCACAAATACAATGAAGACTCAATAGCGTATTTCAGATTTCCGCAACTTCATATGTCAACTTTATATTTTGCAAGAGATCGAGGTCGAAAATACAACATCATGAGCTCTTGGATTCGTTTAATGTGTGTATATATATATACATAAATATATATATATATATATACATTTTAAGAGGAAAACAACAGTGCTGCAAAGCTAATTTGCGCGAGACGTTTCCCGAGCGTGGGATTACGAACGTCCCACTGTCCAGAATTGCGCACGATTCTCGTTATTATTATTTCCTGGGATTGCTCGAAGACCGGGTATCGATCGGCACGTGCAGCAGCGACGGTATTAACCATAGCCGACTCTCCCACATACGTGTATTCTCCGCAGAGCCGAAAGTGGCGAAGTCGGCGAACGAATAGCGTGGGACTTTGGGAACGGGATAGTTGAACGAAAAAAAGTGGTTGAACGGCGTGAAATTTTTATGGACAACGGAACCGTAATTTATTCACGCTCGTTCGATCACTTCGATAAAAGTAAGGTAGAAAATTGAAATCTGGAAAAAATTCGACGAATAGTAATACACTGTAAAAAATAATTTTGTAACATTAATTTTGTGAAACAAATGACAAACACGCTTGTTCGGGTTTGAATATACAAACTTGACCTTTTATTTCTCGTGTCATTAACCATTTCAATTTGCACTTTTGTTTGTAAAACTAGAGCTGGATGCTGCGATTGGAAAATTAACAAATAAAAAGTTTTAGACGTTTGTGGACAAGTTGTTGTAAAATTATAAACTTTTGTTATTGTGTAAATCCATCAAGTTTTTTCTTTACCACAATTTCATCATAATTTATTTTCGTCCTGATGTAAAAATGAAGAAACTTAATTTTGTGAAAGTGATGATTGTCACATTTTTGTAAACACAAAAATATAGCTGGCGGTTGGTTTTTTCGGGAAAGAGGATTTTCGGTTAAAGAGGTGAAGGATTACGAGGCCATCGTTTACTTCAATGGACTTTATAATTGATGCAAAATAAGAAAGCAATAAAAAAAAATTGTATAGTATTAAGAAGTCTTTGCTTCGAAATAAATTTAAGGTATCAGTACCAATGCCCGGATACTTCTAAGTCGTCAGACACTCTTATGCATATTTGATTTATTCCGAATTTAAGTATTAGAAATATAATTTGATACTTGCAATTGCATCTACAAACATAATTTGATGCACAGTCAAAAGTTATGGAAGGTTCAAGCCTAAATAATTGTCTATTGTTGCATTTTCGTTCAAAGTCAGACAATATAGTGTCCGGAGATTGGTAGAAGCGTTACTACATACGCGACCCAATAATGGGAGAGTTCGATGAATTCAAGGTAGCCAGTTTTCTACGTTGCTTATCTTCAGTATCGTTTCAAGTAAATATAATTCTTTAAATTGATGTAACTAATAAATGGCAAACAAATTCTTTTAGTTAATATAAACTATTTGAGAAGGAACATCAGAATTCTAGCAATCTGTGATTGTCCGAAACATTGGGACAGACGGTATCCGAATATAGGGACGTGCCGAAAAACCGCGTTCTTAGACTGGTACATTTGGACTCTCTTTATTATTTTTCCCCTAATGAAAAAAATTTATCTTTTTGTAATTAATCTATTTTGTAAACTAGAAACTATTAGCTCGACATTGGTTTCAGTTATTTTCACAAAAAAAAATGTGTTCTTGACCAATTAATGACTCTTAACCGTTCGATACATTTACCTTTATTGGAGGAAAAATAAAAAATAGTTTTTAGGGTCTACAGAATTCGGCGATGAATTAAGTCCCGGATTCGGTGTCGCAAAGGCGGAAGTGCGCGGCAAGGCCGAAAAGCCCGTGAATTCTATCCTAGCAGGGGTGTGGCCTCGTGTCGCTGCAAAGTATTCAACCAAGCGTGAGTACACGCAGAGACGACTCGCACACGTATTACACGCCCGATCATCAGCGGCGAACGACCAACAGCCAGATGTACGAACGACGAAAGAACGAAGCTTTTGGCTACTCGCCAAACTTGTTGGCAAGAACTTGTTTACCGGCTATGCGTACACTCGGGCTTCCGACGATCTCGTATCACGAATGACGTAAGACAGTTCGGGGGTCGTGCGGGTGCCCGCAGATCTCTTGAGATTTCTTTTTTCCCACTTTACGTCTTCCTTCGTAACCCTTTACTTTTTGCCTGAGGCGATCGCCAATAATATTGCTTCGATTTTATTTATATATTCATGATAATTTGATTATATTTTTTTCTACCAATAAAAAAGAATCCTACTCAATATATTTTTTTAATATTCTATATTTAGAAATAATTTGACACAACAAAATTTATATTCGGACCAGCGGTCTTTTTTTAAATGTATTTTTACAAAAATGATAACAGTGATCGGATAAAACGTGTGAGATTTTTTTATACGATCTTTTGTACCGATAAGCAAATAATTAAAAACATTTTATCGGCATTTGTCGGAATTCCCATTCAATGTACCTTTCACAGGCCGCTGAGAACAAACCATTTTTCGCTTGGCATTATCAAATTGTTGCTGAAAAAAAAAATCTTGTAATTAAATCCCGATTTAATGCTAAGCGAGAGGCGCAGCAGCGGGGTCAAGTTTTTACGACAAATACCGTCAAATTATCGACCGACCGTTAAAGAATCGACGGTGCATTTTTTTTTTTTGTTGCATCGTCTACGCCAGCGGATCGCCGTGGCTATAAGTCACTCCGCTGGCCGAACGATCGAATGTCCGTTGCCAAATAGCTCGGTAAGTATTTTAATCGACGCCGAGATCAAACTATCATTCGGTAAACACCTTTTCATCGGTTTCAACGTCCCGCGTATGCTTTTTATTGTCGGAAGGGGGGGGGGAGGGGGAAATGCAAGCGGGCTCGAGATACTTTGTGCCGCTGACGTTCGAGCGTCGAATAACGCCACGTGCTCGCGACAAAATATTTCAACGCGTTAAAGTTAAAATATTTACAGAGCTCGCCGCTCGGTCGATCGCGATCACCAAAAACTATGCGCAATAGCGACACCACCCGACGACGAAGTCGACAATGAACATGTGTGTCGCACCCGACCAGAAGCCGTATTATTCCATCCCAAATAACTTGGCACGTTATCGTAAATCAAAAGCGCAAACATCACCGACGTGACAGAAGCTACCATATAGACGATGACGTCCAACGACATTGGTAGACCGAGAGTGCTTTACCTCGATCGTCGCACAAATTGTATTCCCACTGGTACTTTCGGAAGCAGAGCATTTTTTTTTAATGATGAAAAAAATAGAGAAATAAAAAATGTTTATGTGTGCACTTAGAGAAGGATCCAGTAAAAACTACCGATCATCTAAGACAAATGCCCATAGCATATAGGGGAGAGCGGGGCAAAATGGGGCAACGGGACAAAACGGGGTTTTTGGGCAAAACTAAATTTTCCAATAATTTTTGGATCGGGCAAGGTGGCAAAACGGGGCAGAAAAGCCTGATGTATCCGATAAAGCGAATTCGGGTATCCAAAAATTATTGGAAAATGACGTTTTGCCCAAAACCCCGTTTTGCCCCGTTGCCCCATTTTGCCCCGCTCTACCCTAATAGTAGGGCACCAGGGCGCCACCTATGGCGGAAAGTCTCAGGTTTTCCAAGAATGTTTACCATAATATCTAAGAAAAATTCTTGTAAATCCAGTATTTCCTACCATAGGTGGCGCCCTAGTTCCCTGCTACTATGTGCTATGGTAATATCTCTCAAGCGATATAGTCATATTTACTAGATCCTTCTCTCAGTGTGCAGAATGAAATAATTTGTAAATCCATAAAGGTTTTTTTACCATAATTTCATAATAATTAATTTTTGTCCTGGTGTAAAAATGAAGAAACTTAATTTTTTTAAAGTGATGTTTTTCACATTTCTGTAAACACAGAAATTTGTTATGGTGTAGACGATGACCGTTACCGTGTAGACGATGACGTCCAACGAAATTGGTAGACCGAGGGTTTTCTTACTTCGATCATCGCACACATTGTATTCACACTGGTGCATTTGGAAGCAGAGAATTTTGTTTTTCTTTTATGAAGAAAAAGAAATATAAAAATAAAAAATATTTATGCGTGCAGAATGAAATAATTTGTGAAACTCAGCGAAAGCTATTCGTAGTCGGCTCGTTTGTCTCCGTCGCGACTTAAGATAGAGACGCATCGGATTCTACGGACTGGTCGCATATTCACTCGAGAGCGTGATATCGAAATTTATCATCGTGGGAACAGCACACGATCCAGTTGCCGAGGAGTCCGAGGACCAGCGCATAAGGCTTACGAGATGGCGACGACGCGGCGGCGAATATGATTGAGTGCAAATGAAAATAGTTTATCGGATGGAAAAGTATTGAACATTTTATTTACACTCGATAGTCGTCCGTCTCTGCGTCTCATCGCACCCACCTTGGAAACTACTCGGGTTGAGTGAAAATGCAAACTCGAAGACTTTTAAATATTAAATATTCTATGTTAAATATTCCATTTAACTGAAATAAGTTTATTCGAATGGAATTAATCATTTTTAAGTGCGCGATCTGCACGCCCTTTTAATTCTATATTTCAATGCATCCGCAAACATTTTTAGTAATACTACATAAATGTGTTTAAACGGATAAAAATTTATTTATATCAAAGAGATTCTCTTTCTGAGTATACTTTTGGAGAATTTTTTATTTTTATTTAAAAACTGAATTTAAAAAAAATTACTGTATTTAATTTATTTATTATTTCAAATATGAATGATTAGGAGAACCAAAAACCCCGTCCAGGTCCACGTGCAAATTAAAAAATAATTCCGTCAAATCGGAATACAAAGTTCCGTAAAAATAATGTTGTTAAAGAAGTGACAAACTCGTTTGTTAAGTTTCTAATATGGAAACCTGTCTTTTTATTGCCCGTGTCATTAACAATTTTAGTTTGTACTTTTGTTTGCAAAACAAAAGCCGGATGGTGCGATCGGAAAATTATCAAATAAAAAATTGAGGACCTTTGTGGACAATAAGTCGTAAAAAGTAAACTTTCTTATACTGTGTACGACTTAAGAGTAGTTAAACTCTTTAGTCGAGTATTCTTTGCTCGAACTTTTCCATGAATTCAATTATCATTAGTTTTGTCCTTATTTTTCATTAAAAACGGAAAGTGCAAATTCGTGTTCGTAAAATTGATAGCATCAATTGTCGTTCGAAGTCAAATTGTAATCGCGCGTGCAGATAATAATTTCAGATCCACGGTGAACACGGTAGGTGTTTCAATACGCAAAGGACGAGGATAAAACTTTCCGCATGTTCGCCGCGTGGGATGCAGTGGTTCGTATCGATTGGCGTACAGTAGTCCAGCAACGCCGACCTCTTCGAACGTGCGCCACATGCGATATGCCAGAGCGTACACACACAACGGGTAAAGTCAAGTTTTCACTCGTGCTAAATTCATCGTCGGGCAAAGAGGAAGAATATTTACACATCACGCGCGCCCACTTTCGTTCGCCATGGAGAAATGTTATTTCAGGTTTATTCAAATTTTTATTCAGCTTGACTCTACACCGAATCTATCCTATTGTACCTGTCTGAGGGACACCTCGCTCTTTCCTCGATCAGCTATAATACGATTTGTTTTTTACTACCCAATATAGAACATCTGTAGGGGAGAGCGGGGCAAAATGGGGCAACGGGGCAAAACGGGGTTTTTGGGCAAAACTAAATTTTCCGATCATTTTTAGATCGGACAGGTGGCAAAACTGGGCAGAAAAGCCTGATGTATCCGATAGGGCGAATTCGGGCATCCAAAAATTATTGAAAAATGACCTTTTGCTCAATACCCCGTTTTGCCCCGTTGCCCCATTTTGCCCCGCTCTACCCTATATCTATGTATCTGTAAGGATCCTCGAAACTAAACTTCGTGACATCGAAGCGGGGAAGAAAATAACCCAATTGACTTTAGGACATCGTAAAACAACAACAACAACAACAACAACAACACTGCCGATGAAAGCTTTTCTCATGAATAAATCATGCTAAAGGAGTTCGTCGTATAATTTATTTTCTCGATCCAACAACACGTAGTCTAATACGGAGTTTGATACAGATCTGACGAAAAGTAGTTAAGTTTGGCTATCGATGTTCGTAATTGGATTCTGCGGTGTTAACGCTAATTGATAAACTTACGCAGTTGATGCGACTACAAATAAATCGAAAAGAAGGAAATAAGCGAAGGAATTAATAAATAAGTAGTCGGGGAAAAAAAATTGGGTCTCAGCGTTATGTGACCGTAATTTCTATACTATCCATTACATGGGCATAGTATGTCAACGAACACGTTGCTTACACTCTGCCGTATCGATTTCACTACAAGACAAGCCAAGGAATACGCGTCCTGGACAGAGTAGCGCAGCTACGAACACGAGGGAGCAAAAGTATGCTTGCTTTTCGACTTATTGGAAAATAATTTAAAAAAATAAAAAACGAAAACATTTATTTTCAAAAACTGTTAAATTCAAAATATAATAATGTATGAGATATTTCATACTGCATCGTACGCTCAAAAGTCCGACCATTTCCAATGTATTTAAAACTTCGATATCATTTTGTACTTGATAAAAGTCAACCTGAAATCCCGGCAATTCACCCGAATCTTCAGGTTGGTACAAACACGGATAACAGGAGTAAGACTGCACAGGTAAAGCAGAGATCATTAATCTTTTCTTCGTCTTACATCTCACTTGGAATTGTGTAGTCAGGTGTAATCCAAGTTGGCCTCAGGCAGGGCGCGTCCGCACAATGCATATTCCGAAAATGTGGAGGTCTATAAATCTCCGAGCAACGCTCAGATGTGCCGAGCAGCTGCTCGCACGGACGCCTCACTTATGCCGTGACATTTTGAACAATTCAAATATTTCGTAAGATTTGACAATTCAAATGTTTAATAAGATGTGATTATTCAAATGTTTCATAAGATTTAACTATTCAAATGTTTCATAAGATTTGACTATCCAAATGTTTAATAAGATTTAACTGTTCAAATCTGTAATTCAAATTCTCGCTCCACGGGTGATGAGTTCGTGCGAGCAGTCGTATGCCTTTTTTTGTAAATCACATATTCGTCAAGATGGAGCGATATGAAATAAAATATGGAGCTTTTTACAAATTTATTCGTATTTCAAAACTTTATTTCAAATACTGTCGCTGCGCGCTGACTTCGCATAAGTTCGACAACAATAAGAGAAAATTTCATGTACTTCTTGATAGTGTAAAAATCTGAAAAAATCATGTATACTAAAGGTACTGAGAAGATTAATTTTGCATAATAACATTTGCAAAATGTTATTAACAAATTCATCAAAAAATTAATTGGTTAACAAGTTACCCGGCAACAAAACTTTTTTTTAATGAAAATGATTCGTTTACTTTTCTGAATACGTATGATTTTTTTCAGATGTTTAAGGAATCGTTGATTTTTGTTCTATAAAAAAATAAAAAAATCAACGATTACTTAAAAATCTGAAAAAATTTTGCAATTATTATTATGCAAAATTAATCTTCTCAGTACCTTTAATATACATAATTTTTTTCAGATTTTTACACCATCAAGAAGTACTTGCAATTTTCCCTTATTGTTGTCGAACTTATGCGAAGTCAGCGCGCAGCGAGACTCCCTCCTTAAAGGACTTAAGCCACTGTTAGTGCGATAAGAGAAATAATAATAACTTTATCGCCGAAATTACACCGTCACATGGCGACGTCGTTGTTCTTACGGCTTCAAATGTATTAACGGACTAGTTGAAATTCCGCAATCGAAAAAAATTTACATGTATCTCTTATCGTCTAAGGAAGCGATCGGTGTGTATTAGAAGTTTCTCGAGTGATTAGAAAAAAATTAAAGCACAATACGGTCAGAGAAATTTTTTTTTTAAGCACATAAACGTTTTTTATATCAAGTCCGAAACGATAGGGAAATTTAAACATATTGGGAATGGTCGGGATTTTGGAAGTTCGATTTGGTATGGAAAACCTTATATACATACAATATTCAAGAATACCGTTATCCCGAGGTGACCGAACATTCTCGAGAAGTCGGAGTCGAGCGAGTTCGATTTCGCCTGGTAGGACTGAATGAAAGGAGGAAATTGGCTGTCGAGTACTACAAACTTTTACTACGCTCGGCATCTCTGACGTCGATTCACCTTCATGGCGTTGCTGTCTTTCTCAACGGCTCTCTCTCGTGCTGAGTCTTCCCGCTTCCTGTCCCTACCGGTCGTTTTCCTTTCGCCGAGACATCGGGAGTGCGCGCGCCTCGCCCGACGCTCCATCGCAGGCTTACCTATGATTTACAATGGCAACACAGGCAACACGGCACGTTGTTGCTCGTCGGGCTCACGAAGACGCGTGCTCGCCGTGTAATGCATGCGAAGAAGCGAGATAGTAACAGATTGCCCCCCCCCCCCCTCCTCTCATATACCTGTTACATATAACACAGTGAACTAAACCAGTTCTGTACGTGGATATCGCAACAGGCATACGAATCCGCACTAGCAAGACGTGAAAATATTCCCTGACCTCGACCAAGATGATTGACATTGAAGCGAATCGTCGAGTATATCGTGAAGGTTAAATTTGGTTTGTTGTTGAGGTTGTTTCTTTTTTTTATATTGATTTAAAAAGTGAAATTACGAGATAAGCATCTTTTTTTTTAATGTACTATATATCTTGTTGAAATAACGTCGTGTGAATAAAGCCAGGTGATAATATTTTCGGCGTACAAACATACAGAGAAGATAAGCCCCTATTACCTCAGTCACGCGACGTATAGAGAGGCGCGAATTCGTGGGTAAAATTCGACTGCCAAATTAATATTTTTCTCTTATTAAAAGATGGAAAAAAAAAATGTATTCTGTATCAGATATGAATTTGAAATATCTGTTGATTTTCTTTCGACTAATAATAAGGCTGAATAAATAAAAGCTTTGAGGTACGGATTTCGGAGTATCAACAAGTTATTAGCGGATTATGAAACTATTATGTATGAGGTTATAAGTAGATGATACGAATGAACTTCGCGATCCGATGCGCCCAATCGCCCCGTTCGATTTTTTATTTTTAATACGCAACGCTCTACCCAACATTCACAGCTGCAGCTTTACCGTGAAGTTGAAATAATCTCGACGAAAATACCGATTGTAGAATTAACCAAATGTTTCGCTCGTTTATTACAGAGTCGTACAGAAAAGGTAAAACTTTGAGATACGGATTTTGAAGTATCAACACGTTATTAGCGGATTATGATACTATTATGTATGATGTTACAAGTAGATGATGATACGAATGAACTTCGCGATCCGATGCGCCCGATCGCCCCGTTTGATTTTTAATTTTTAATACGCAACGCTCTACCCAACATTCGCAGCTGCAGCTTTACCGTGAAGTTGAAATAATCTCGACGAAAATACCGATTGTAGAATTAACCAAATGTTTCGTTCGTTTATTGCAGAGTTGTACAGAAAACGGTAAAGCTTTGAGATACGGATTTTGAAGTATCAAGATGTGGGGTATTATCATAAGAGTATAAGTCAATAAGCGTTCGAGCGTTCGCTCATCGCAGGTTGTGCGCCAGTAGAGCACACCCGGCAAGATGTTCTCTCCGAATCTGTTCGCGTCGAAACACACGCGATGCAGTATTAATACTCGTTGACATTGAAAACAAGCAGCTGACTCAAGGCTGCCTCTCATCGGCACACGCGAAACGTATATACCGGTACGTTCCTAGGATTATTCGATCGCGCTGGCCGACACATTAAACGTAATGAGCGGGATGACGTTCCCGCAAAAGCTATATAGACGACAGTATCAGAGACTGTGCCTGCGGCCTGTGGCTCGGCCTGCAACCACACGAGAGATCATCACACCACCTGAAAACCTAAAGAATCGATGAAGGTACCATTGCTCGGATGGTTAAGAGCATTCCAGCAGATATTATTTGGCCAAGAACGAATTTTTTTGTAAAAATCACTGATGTCGGGCTGACAGTTTCTAGTTTTCAATACACATGGATTAATTACCACAAGATATATATATATTTTTTTACGGACGAAAATAACAAAAAGAGTCCAAATGTACCAGTTTTCACGTCCCTATATTCGGGGACTTGATGTCCCGATGTTTCGGACAATCATAAGTTTCGAGAATTCTGATGTACAACCGCAACTAAGGTAAATGTCCCTATTCCCGACCATGCTGCCTTTACCGACCATTTCGGCGTATAACGTCATTTACGAGGCAGCCAATGCATAAAAACGTTTATTAGTGGTGTAGAAATATTCAGGAATTTGTGTAGTGTGAAAGGAGAGTAAATTGTAAATGTAAATTGCAGAGTACGTGTAATATTTAGTGCATAATCGGATAAACTTTTTTTTTAATGCTGTAGAGGTCTGGATTTATATTTATTCTTTCTTTGCAACCTCGTTCATTCATGCTGTAAAAAAAGGTGGTCGGTAATGGGGGCCATGCCCGGTCGGAATTGGACTCACCTGGTCGGTAGACGGCACATGCACTAGTGCGGCTTTATTACGCTTTATCTATTAAAATACTTGACGAAATAGATTAAGTTTACGATTTTTGGAAAGTGTATGGTTAAAGCTATCGATTGATGTGAAAATCATCCTCGAATTAACTTTCGTTACATTTGACAACGGCATTCTTTTCCCGGGTTGGCCTTATAGGGGTCGGGAATAGACAGACCTTAGTTCATATTGACTAAAAGGATCTCTTTGCCATTTGGTAATTAAATCAATGACAAAATTATATTTACGCAAAACAGTACTGAAGATAAGCTACGTAGAAAGCTGGCTAACCTAACTTCTTCGAACTGTACGATTATTGGGTCGCTGATGTAGTAAAAAAATCGACATAATAATAAAGTTCATGTTCATGTTGGACATTCACATATACTAACAGATAATCACAGATCCTCAATGATACTGTCAGCGCGCGAGGTAACATAACCGCTAGAAGTAATAATAACAATAACAATTATATAATAATAATAATAATAATAATAATAATAAATTAAAAAATGTGTTTTCCTTTTCGTGAGACACGTCGATGGCAGGACGAGGGGAATTGTGAAAGAACCGAATCGAATGCTGCAACTTTGAACTGCTCCTGGGGTCGTATTCCCCTTGCATTGAAGGTCATGTATTGTTTCTCAACAGCTGTACATCGCCAAAGTCTAGCATCCATAGATCCACCCAGCTGTGTAACCCAGAGATGCCTATCGACCGCGGAGAGAGACACGGTACAGGCTTTGTGGAAACGGCGTAACTGAGTTACTGCGAAGTGTCTGCCCTATTCCATACGCGCATGTAGCGGGGGCTTACGGAGTATGGTATAAAGCATAGGCGATGGCAATGACCTACATCGAGGCCCGCGCTCATTCACCGTCGCTGGCGTCACACTCCGACAGGACTCGGCGAGATGAAAAGGGACTCAAGTATATTGCAGTCCCTTTTCTCACGCTACTTTTCAATTTCTACGATTTACTTCGTTTCTACAAGCTTTTCAGACAAATTTTTATTCCAATTTCGGTAATTACTTTTTCATTGAAAAAGTATTGTAAAAAGTATTGAAATTTCATTTATTATTTTTCTATGGAAAATCCTCCGCCGTCACTGCGGTTGAAGCATACCAGATATTGACGCGGTCCGAAATTTTTTCACATTTTCGGCATTTCATTCAATAATATTGTCATTTTTTTTCTTAAAGTGTGTTCCAGATTATTACTATTTTTTTAAATGATAAGTAGTAGTAATTTTATTGACAATACATAATCTGTAACAGTTTCTGATATCTAACAAACTTAAATCTTATAACGTATAGTGCATATTGCCATCGACTGAAGTCCTTCTTCCATAATTCCTTAAATTGCAACTATCGAAACATGTTTTATAATTTTCAGTATTCCAGATTTTTTTAAGCTACGGCGGAACTTCGCTTATCCAAACTCTTCGGAACCGTGTTTAGTTAGGATTATCAAAAATTCGGATAATCGAAAAGTAATTTTTTTTAACGTCTTTATATATTTGTTTAATACGTATATATTTGAATATATAACAGTATATATTAAACGTTAAAATATATTTTTAGCAACATTCCAACATGAAAGTCTCATTGCAAGGGTTCTGTAAAATAAAGTCGCTAATTGACAAACGCTAGCTACGCTTCAGTGTGAACTACGGATATAAGGCGATTCAAACGATTTGGTATTGAAGCTGGTTTCTGATGCGCGCGGTTCGTCTCTGCTACGGTGGGTGTAGTTGCTTGGGAAAACCGGTGTACGAGTGGATTGACGCTGGAAGAGGAAAAACGGGCGCGGCTCTTGCCACGTCGAGCAACAATGTGTAATGTTTACATCCAACGTTCGGATAAGCGGCATTCGGATAAATGGAGTCACGGCTCGGATAATTGTGGGTTCGGGTAATCGGGGTTCTACCGTGGGATGACAAAAAAAAAAAAATACGAAGATTACAACCGTGTCCATTTGGCCTGGATCGCCCCATACATAGATCCGCAGAACCTAATGGAGCAAGGGTGGAAGACCGTCAGACGTGACGCACAGCCGAGCCCAACCCACCCTAGCTGCGCGCATCGGGAAAATTACCGTAATGGCCGGCGAGCTTCACGAGTAAACAGGCAAACCCTCGGTACTTGAGTAACGCGGATGTAGGAAGTGCTGAAAAATATCGACCGCTGGCTCGACGAGCCGACGGAAGTTTCGTTCATTTATCTAAATCGTCTTTTTTATTTTTTATTTACGCATTTATCGCACTTCAGCACCAAGAAAAATTATTCCTCCAAATCGTTCGAGAACTCGTATCCTGTTGATGGGTAATGTTATTTTACCCGCATATATATATATATATATGTTTGTAACACGTGTGTAAGTTTTTCATCTTCACTTCACTAAATTTTCACGTATCTACCCTTGTTTTCCTATATCTAATACGTATTCAGTCATCTACAACTGTGTACTCAAACTCAAACTTGTTACAATTGTATCGTTTTTCTGTGTTCCTTGGTCCTTAGGAGATTTTATCCCAGGACAAAATAAATAACATTTTCTATTCTATTCCATTCTATATAAATATCGGCCGCCAGCAGTTTGAGTTTGGAGCACGAGCCGAAGTGAAAAATAATTCCTCAAAATCGTTCGCGAACTCGCATCCTGTTAACGGATAATGTTATTGTACCCGTATATATATATATAAGTGTGTAACACCTGTGTAAGTTTTTCATCTACACTTCACTAAATTTTCATGTATCTACCCTTGTTTTTCTATATGTAATACGTATGCAGTCATCTATAACTGTGTACTTAAACTCAAACTTGTTACAATTGTATCGTCTATCTGTGTTGCTTGGTCCTTAAGGGATTTTATCCCAGAACAACATAAATAACATATTGTATTCTATCCTATGTAAATATCGACGAGCTGGCGGAAGTTTCGTCAATTTATCTAAATCGTTTATTTTTTTTTATTTTTATTTTCCTCGTTTATCACATTTTAGCACCGTGAAAAAGGACTCCTCAAAATCGTTCGAGAACTCGCATCTTGTTGACGGGTAATGTTATTGTACGAGCGGGATGCACACTCTCTCGCTCGCGTGTTCCAACGTAATCTCAAGAAGGATTGACGCTGCAGGGCAACGCGCGACCCGGACACGCGATGTCGGCATTGCCTGATAATACGCGCGCAACCTTGTGTTCGCATCCGTGGAAGCTCGGTGTACGGAGAAACGCGATAATGATACACCGAGGAAGCCAGGTGCAACGAGAAGTGTAGCAAACCAAGACCAGCAAAGAAGTTTCTTCGAGATTTGCGCTGACGCGGCGCAGAAACGATTTTCCAGTTCTACGGTAATCGTCGTGGAAACTCTTCGAGAACGTACGCACGCGTACAATGTGATGTATTTAAGATCGGGCCGAGAGCAATTACACGCGAGCATGCCGAGCTATTAATCATTGATAATGAATTATAGATCGCTCCTTGCAATCTTCCTGAGGCATGAAACCGATCGGGAGGATTCTTGGAACAAGTAGTTGTTAAATGGTATTAAACGGAGATTAGCTTTTTTTTAATTAATTTTTTCATTTTTCCTCCTTTTTTCATTATCGGTGGCGAGGTAATTATACCTACATGTACCCTGCATCGTTCCATAACCCCGGGATTATTATACACACTTCGTGATAGTGTACACAGCAGGTAAGTGAGCTATAACGCGGTTAGACCCTTCCGCTTTAAGTTGGATATTCAGGTCGCGAATATCGGTTTTTTGATATCGCGTTAAAGTTCACTCGGGACTATCTGCATTTCGTTAGAGGCTTATCGAGGTTCGTTGAAAATCGTACGTTATAATCGTTCGTAATTTATTATTATTATTTTTCGATCGTTTCTGTAGATACCAAAAAAAAATGTAATTTGTCGATATGCAAATGGGAGGCTTGGATATTCCAACTGCAGAAAGAGCAATGGACTCATTTCTCTTTGCATGTATGAAGAAACTTTTTTTAACCACCCTTTATAAACACCCTCCTATTTATAGACTTTCCGATACTTTATTTTTGTATACCTTTGTGTGTATATTTTTCGTCCAAAAATCAAATAACCGATCCGACATCTCCGCTTCTGAATAGGACCAATATTTTCGACACCACTCACAAATCTACCGTATTAGAACTCTATCAGAATGTCTACGACTGTATGAAAAAAAACAAACGAATCTACTAGGGCCAACTCGTCGCCAATAACTCTACCAGAAAACATCTCTACTATATTACGACTCTGTCGCATTAGAACTCTACCAAACTTTTTACCACTGTATAAAAAAAACTACCAGAGCGAACCAGTCGCCAACAACTCGACCACATCATAACTCTACCGGAATCAAAATAAAACTCTACCGGATTTAAAATAGCACTCTACCGAAATTGAAGTAAAACTACCGGAATTGAAATAAACTACCAGAATTGAAATAAACTACTAGAATTGAAATAAACTACTAGAATTGAAATAAACTACTAGAATTGAAATAAACTACTAGAATTGAAATAAACTACCGGAATATAAGGCCAAACGGTAGCCTTGTATTCCGGTAGAATTTTATTTCAAGACCGATAGAATTTTATTTCAAATCCGGCAGAGTTTTATTTTGAGTCCCGTAGAGTTTTTTTTCTGGTAGACATTTTCTTTTTACGCCTACATTCCGGTAGAGTTGTTGACGACTAGGTCGCTCTCACGGAGTTTTTTTTTCATACAGCGGTAAAGATTTTTATGGAGTTGTGTAAATGTGCCAGATTTTCCCAGTCTCAAACTTCAAGCCGTAATTTCGGCTTCTATATACAACTTTATTTTTGTGCCCTACCGATTTTTTATTACCCAGTCGCTTGCATAATGGTTTGGACTGTCTTGCAATTGGGTGCAAGCCCGTAAACATTCAATACATAAATAAATAAATAAGATATTTTTTTTTAATTGATAAAAATTCAAAAATCCCTACGTGTACCCTAAACAAAAAAAATAAAATTGATAAATAAAAATCCGTATCGCTGTTACGAAGTCTAAACTCCATGTGAGACACGCGACGCGTGACTTTCTTCGAAGTACCGACGATGAGTCATGTATTTGACAGTACGTAGGAAGCGATGCGGCTAAACGTGTAAAAAATCCTCCCGGATAGGTCGCGCAGTGCCACGCAGTCTGATTGAGTAACGCCAATTTGCCGATTCCACAATAAGTCCGCGCGATGCATGTGCATACGTGCGACGAGGACCGACCCTGACTCTCACGGTCTCGGCGGCAGCGATTCGTGGAAATCGTGAAGCACATGCTTGCGGCATCGGTGCAACCGTGTTGTACAATAATGCGAAACACGACGAGCCTCTATCGCGTCGAGCGAACGGCAGCTGAATGGCGCGTTACAAAGGTCGATCCGGCGTTGGCGTATACGAAGAATTAACGCCATTAGTCGAGACCTCGGAAAGCCTCACAAAAAATACTTCCAAATCGTCGTTTCAAAAAAATTCACAAAAAAAAATTATATAAAAAAAAATACAAATAATAATTCGTTGAACTGAATTTTATGAAACACGAATGACAGGCGAATCGAAGCTTTTCATGCGACGCGTCGAGCTCCGACGGGACTTTGCTTGATCTGCCGCGGTCACGTGACACGCGCGGGTGCACGTGCTCGGCTTTGTAATTATATCGTTGCGAGCACGAGAAAATGTATCGAGCCGATTTATAATCAGGCGGTGGAGGAGATGGAGGTGGAGCGTAGCACGAGAATAAAGAACTCGTGCCCTCGACGTATCGTCACCAAGTCCGAGCGTCATACGTGCCAGAGATCGTATCTTGTAAGACCGATGCGTACCTTTGTCTTTCTATAGCTTTGTTGTGTTTCGAACGAATCGATATCTTCGCAGCGTTATTGGTGACGCTCGCGCGCATTATTTCGCGCACGGTTTTGTGGATTCAATTTTTGTGGCATTATATTTGCTATGTATCGAGATATGTTTTGGAATGTTCAATGTATGTTCTATTATTTTTTCGATCCAATCCGACGTATAGTTTTCAAATAATTTTCAAAGTTGGGTCAATTCGATCGAGTGTCAAAAAGCACGAAACTTTCCGAAAGTGTCAACGACGAGTCGAACGTAAGAATCGACTGTGTATATGTCAGGACATGGATTTGCAGTAACATGTTTCACAAGTTATTCGAAGTACTCAAAGTATGTGACGTTATTTTTTCGATCCAATTGACCCTACTTTGAAAATTATTTAAACTTCAAATAATTTTCGAAGTTGGTCAATTCGATCGAGTGTCAAAAAGTACGAAACTTTCTGAAAGTGTCAATGAAGAGTCGAACATAAGAATCCTGTGTAAAATTTCAGCTCGGTACGTTCATGTTTACTAGAATAAGTATAGTTTTTGGTACTTCTCCCATAAATACCATAAAATCTGATCGTTTGGATAGATTTTTACCAAATTCAATACCAGCAGTCTTTGATAAAAATATAACATTTGTGTGCAGTTTTAGAACGGTAACTGAATATTTATGCAAGTTAGGGCTGCCACACACCTTTTCAAAAATTTCAAAATCACGTGAAACTCAAAATGGGCTTCAATCTCCATGAAAATTGCACCATTTATCAAAGTTCGATATTTCAACTCGCTATTTCCAATCCGTTTCCGAGTTACAGTTATTTTAAACGATGTAATGCTGTCACACGTCCGCATACACATACATACATAAATCCACACACACACATCCGGACGCCAGCTAAAAATCGAATTTTTCGAAGTTTTAGACCATTTTAAGTGCTCTGACATTAAAATCTTGATTTTTTTTCGAAAACAGCTTCCTCTGAGGAAGAAAAGAAAAAATATATATATATATAATATATGATTCATACATATTTTTTCGGTATATGAGAGATGTGGGCTCGCTCGGTGGTAAAGTATATTGTGAAACAATAATAATCGATGCTTGTAAACACAACTCGTGTACTCAAGAGATGTTGCACAAGACGTCTCGAGTGCTAGGTATCGAAGTGCATTTCATCCTCGATCGGAGAGCTCTTCGAAACGGAATTTACACGGTAGAGGTAACGAGAGGGAGAAGCGCCCCTCAAGGGCAGTGTTACGACAAGTGACGATACGGACCGGAAATGCCATTGGGCAAGTGGGCAAACTGTAGCGCTCGAGCCTTAAACTTTGGTGGAAATTGGCACGCTGCCTAAGTGGCTGAGAAGTACCTCGGCACTTGTCACTTCATTCGAAAAACTTTTTATTTTCATTCTCTCCTTTCTTTGACGAACAAATCATTTCGAGTTTGCGAAATGGATGTTCCTATCCGGGCAATCGAATATGACGGCTGCGTAATTGGTCTCGGGGAGCGTTAAAACGCATGACACCGTTTCGCCAGTGATTCACGAAGCGGCGCGACAAAATGACATTCTCGAAAGAACCGCGGTGGGCGCGTCCCGTGAGTCTCGTGATTTGTCGAGCGGAGTCTGCGAGATTGGTAGAGCGTATTATTACGAAAAACACTCGGGGACGAAATTTCCCGAGAAGCACGCACGATGAGCCAGATGATTTCATCTTTGGCTCGAATGTCTGTGCCACCTGTGCGCCTCGCGACACCTCAACAGTCAGTCATCGTCGCATATACACTTTTCTAAAAATTCCCCTTCCGCGAATAATGATATTTTAAACAGGAACGAGCTTGAAATTTTACTCGATATCGAATATATGTTTCATGAAACTTTTTTATATCACTCGGTGTGCAAATTGCGGTTTTGCGCACGTTTCGCATAAAACTCCGACTTTCACACTTTGTGAAATAATAGTCATTTATGATACTTGTGCGATAAAACTTTTTCTGACGAGTGCTGCAATCACCCTCGTCAGAAACAGTTTTTCGCCCGAGTATCGCGCCAAATTTTACTTCGCTAAGCGTGAAAACAGCGGTTATGGTCGCGAAGCGTGCGTAAAACCGTCATTTTCCCACTGAGTGATATAAAATTTTGTACGATACTCCTCCGAAAAACGTTTTTTCAACTCGTGTGATTGCAATACTTGCCTCCGGCTCGGACTGCAAACTTACACTCGTCAGAAAAAGTTTTTTCACACTAGTATCGTAATGTACTAATTTAACATCCTAAACATAATGTTTACGAACTTGCTACACATATGTCTATGTACGAACTATTATTATTGTTATTATTGTTATTATTGTTATTATTGTTATTATTGTTATTATTGTTATTATTGTTATTATTGTTATTATTGTTATTATTGTTATTATTTTGTTATTATTGTTATTATTGTTATTATTGTTATTATCTTTATTATCTCTCGTGTACCGACGAGTCGAAGTTTAAGACGAATTTGCAGTCTGTCGGTAACAAACGGCGTTCCCTATTTTCTTCGATGATGTTATGATTTCGGACAAAAACAAATTAGGCTTTCGTAGGCTATAGATATTGATCAGGCTGAAAACCTAATTTCCTTTTTTTCCAAAATTGCATAATTCTCAGAGAAAAGGGAAAGGTATTGGTTACCGACCGCGGGATTTCTCTCAAGCTTGGGTCCTTCCGTTCGAGCACCATTTCCGGTGATACAAAATCATGACCACTATTCCGCGGCGTACGCAATTCCCGAGGGACATCAAAAGGGACGAACACTGTGCCAAGAGTCTCGCCACGGAAAACTCAATTCTCCTGGCTCGCTGGCAATTCCGCGGACTGCTCCGTCGGTAATTCCCGTCGCCGGATTGTCTGGCGACGATGGGAGACGATGTCTCCCGCCTCGTCTAGTCTCTGTCTCTCTTGCTCCCTCCGTCTCTATCTCTATCTCCATCTCCGCTTCTTCAACTCCATCTTCCGTCCTCCTTTGACTCCCCGAGTATTATTCATTCCCTCGCCGAGACCAAACTCTCGGCCAAATACTCTGCCACCTAGCTAGATGGGAGACAAACCCGCGCGCCCTCGACCTCCTTCCCGCCTGCACCCGCTCACTCGCATTCGCATCTAGAGTCATTCCTCGCGACTTTCTTTATAATACAATCCTCATCCTCGCCACCCCATCGCGATGTCCGGTCGATACTTGACCCGATCGTCTTTGCACTCGCGCATTTCGAAACTTATTTTCCGCCCTCAAGAAAAATATAAGTAAATATTCTTCAAATAGTATTTAAAGAATCCGATCCTTGCGGTTTACGGTTTTAGGAGGGAATCTCGTTGCGCGCTGACTTCGCATAAGTTCGACAACAATAAGAGAAAATTGCAAGTACTTTTTGATGGTGTAAAAATTTGAAAAATATTATGTATACTGAAGGTACTGAGATCATTAATTTTGCATAATAATAATTGCAAAATGTTATTAACAGATTCATCAGAAAATTAATTGGTTAACAAATTACCCGGCAACGAAACTTTTTTTTATGAAAATGATTCGTTTATTTTTCTGAATGCGTATGATTTTTTTTCAGATTTTTACACCATCAAGAAGTACTTGCAATTGTCTCTTATTGTAGTCGAACTTATGCGAAGTCAGCGCGCAGCGATACTCCCTCCTTAAACGCCCGGAAAGATTTAGACGTAAGAAAATTAAAAATTGTTTCAGGCGCGAAACTCTGAAATTTATTTTACACCGTGAAGAAAAATAAAACGCAATTAATTCGCGGAAGAAAAAGTGTTTAATGGAATTAATCCGATGACTGCAAATTACGGTTGAACGGTGGGAGATTTAGATGTGACAAATTTTGGAATTGTTTCGAAATTTATTTTTTTTAATTTATTTTCGCGCGTTTCGAAATTTATTTTCCACCGCAAAAAAAAATAACGGAAAATAAAACGCAATCAATTCGCGGAAGAAAAAGTAAAAAGTAAAGCTTACAGAAATTAATCTGATGGTTGCGGTTTGCGGCTGCACGCTGGGCGATTTCATCGTAATAAAATTTAGAGTTATTTTATGAATGGATTATATTCATTCGTTACGGGCGTTTATATATCCTTGTTATTTATCGGCCGTATAATTCGATCTCGTTGTTGTAGCAAACGTAATATGTCTCAAGGCGCCACGGTCACGTTCGGAGAAATTATCGACCTTTCTCGTTTCGCGAGGCATTTACACGTGTGGGTCGAATTTGCCCCCTGTATAGAGCACGCTGCATCCTATGTGCATGCCGTTGCACATATTGCAATGCAGCTCGGAACTTATCAATGTATTCCCAAGGCGTCTGTCTAGATCGAATAAATTATTTTGCGCGATGAATTCCACTAGGTGAATTTACACGTTCTATAATTAAATCGTTAATTTCACCGTCGCGCGGTTTACAATTATTGCGCGTCGTGTCAATCTCGCATACACGTGCATCAAATCAAATGTAGCAATACAAAGTCAATGAAAATAAAAATATTGGTATAAATTGGCAGAAATTTTCTTTTTTTGTTTGATAATTTTTTAAAACTAATATAACGATATCCATTTTTTTATTACGTTTATTATATCTAGCACGTGTATTTAGTGACATTTAGTTACAAACAGTGACGATACACGACGGCTTTTATACACACAATGAGGTTCATACAGCGTAACATAAAATGCCAACGAGTCATCGACCCGAGTTCTTCGGCTCTTTATATTCTATTTTTAACAAATAGAAATAAAATGTAATAGTCGAGGAAAAAAAATGACCTTCTGGTATACCCGACGAGCGAGATACCTCTTTAAGGTAACACAAAGTTTAAATTAGTATTCGTTGGTATAGCAGTCGTTGTCGACAGGGGTCTCGCGAAGCAATTATAGAGGTTCACTTTACTCGCTGTGCAGAACCCCCCTTTGCGTTACCTGGCGCGCTCGTTGAGTGACGAGTTTCCAAACTGCCAGGGGGACAATGCAACAATCCGGTGGTTGACGGAGCAGTGGTGGTGAGATAATGGCTCGGCTACACCGAACCAATGGTAATCCGTGTTTCAACAAAGTGTACCAACTTCTATTTCCATCACGAGAGCCACCGCCACTGACGTGTGAATACCTAATAAACCGACCCGGCATGATCCACTTTTCCACCTGATAAATATAATCGAAAGTCACGTCCGACGGCCGCGGGATTTATGCACGCTATCGGATTCTGTACCGACCGAATACTTTTTATCGGAAACTTTTTTTTTCTCGTGCTAGGTGGCGGATGGAACGGAACTTTTCATTCGAATTCCATTCCACTTCGAAGCTTCACTGAGAGACGGATCCGATAGAAATTACCATAAATCTTGTGAAAATGGAGAGATTTTTCTGGTATGAAGAGACTCGGCAGATTCTCGAGACAAGTGCAATGGCGCGACACTACCGGGACTCTTTTACTGTTTTTTTTACTCTTTCACTTCTGAGTTTTTTTTTTTTACTCTTTCACTTCTCAGTTTTTTTTTCTTCACTATTTCACTCTTTTTTACTCTTTCACTTCACGTGTTATACGCGTTTCTTTCTACCCGTTACTTTATACTCATTTCATCAAAAACTTTTCGGGAATATCAATAATTTCTAAGTGTTATATTCATAATTCGACTACGCTCTATGTATTTTTCTTGTGTGGAAACTACCGTGAGATCCTGGCAAACATTCGTATTAAACTTAACACATTCTGCTGGAAAATATGACCATTTTTGCTGTCGCGGATATAACCCGAATACACCGTAATTTTTGGTAGAATTTAAGTTCTTCTTACTGGAAAATATAGTAATCGGTGGCGTCGCGATCGCGAACCGTTTGTTTTAGGTTTGTAGTTTATATCAGCATATTACGTCGATCGAATTTTTTTTTTACGTATACACATCAAAAAATTCTGATCAATGAAATTCTCAATTCTAATCCCCGGAATTTGTAGTTTTATCTACAAAAATTACTATATGGGTTGATGTAACAAAAAATCACATAAATTATATACAAATTATATGGGTGGGTAAAAATGTCACATATCGCTGGTGGTGGCGTTGGTGTACCATGTTCCCCGTTCGAAATTTATTATATACCTTGGCAGTTATTCCTGCACCCTTCTCGCAGTGTACCATCCAAAAATATCAAAAAAATTCGTGCAAATTTGATTTCTCCTTCAATCTAAAAAAAAACTATGTAAAACAAATTTACCGCGAGCCGTGTGGTCGGTGTCACCTGTCAGCAACGTAGATGAATCTCGCAGATGAAAAGCTCCACAAAAAGTATCCCCCAAAAAAACAGCGTTGAAAATATTTTCATAGAAATTCGGCAACGAAGTTTCCGAACTTCAACCGAATTTATAAGTTTGCCGCTTTCGATCGCACGTGCAGCAACTCCGTGTCCGTCCAAAAAGTTCGCCGGGAATTCCGTCGGGTATATACGGAGAGCGTAGAGAGGCAATAGTGCCGAGCGATCGCGGCAACAGCTGTTCGGGCTTACGCAAGAAGCGAGAAAGGTGGGTACCGGTGTTTCCATAGTATTCTACACCTACGGAGTGTTTGTACGGGCCAGCACGCGACCGGATGGGTGGTTTAAACGGTTGGACACTCTACACTCTGCTGTTGCCGTCGAATGACTACGTCAGCGCGCTGTAGGATACCATGGGCGAAGAGTTACCGAAGGTTGTTGTCATTTCGAGCCGCTATGGGCGGGAGAATCGTAAACCGCGTGGTGACGCACGAGGCACGCATAACCGTGAGTCTCTGCGCCTGACAGAAGAGAAAGGCTTTTGGGGTGGCCGCCGTATACGCACAGCAGTACGTGCAACACCTATAACACATTTATGTAACGCATGTCTTGAAAACTACTTTTTGAAAACTACGCGCTACTCTTCGTGCCTGCCGAGAGTGGCGTAAGTTTCGCTTTACAACCAAGTGTACTATAAATACCCAGCCCATCCGCACACCGGGCTAATTTTACTTTACACACGCTTTTCGTACTTTACGCACGCTTTTCATACTTTACGCATGCTTTTCGTACTTTACGCACGCTTTTCGTACTTCGCGCACACTTTTCGTACTTTACGCACGCTTTTCGTACTATACGCACGCTTTTCGTACTATACGCACGCTTTTCGTACTATACGCACGCTTTTCGTACTTCACGCACGCTTTTCGTACTTTACGCACGCTGATTGCGCAGCGCCACAATCCGCAGAGATGGAGTAGCACTTCTCCTGTATTCGTTACATCATATGCCGACTGTGAAGTGAGTCGCACGAGCCGCACGAGTAACACAGCATGCGTATAAAATTTGCTTTACCGCTCTTGTATCACAAATTACTATTACTTACTACTTACTATTAGCTAATAGCAATAGTAGTAAGTAGTATATATTCGCTCGTATATAATAGTAATAGTGTAATATACTATTATAAGCTAGTATCTGTGAGCATCGGTGTAACTGTCCAATGAACATGAACTTTATCATAATGTCGATATATGTATATACATCTATATATTAACTAGTAAATATATTAGCGCAGTCGTGCAACTCAATTGGTCAATATCGAGGCGACAATGAAACAGCGCTTGCAGACGGATTGCTGGTGTTTACCAAGAACCGCGTGTAAATTATTTACGTCGCCCCGAACCTTTCTGTAGCCTATTAGCATTCAGCTCCGATAGCTCGTTACCTCCGTTACTCGACTAACCAGTGTTTAAACACGACTCGTCAAAATTTTCGCACAAACAAAATGTGCGACACATAAGACGATTTCTTAAAAATCATTCGATATTTCGATACGTTGATAGAAAGCCAATGACCCAATCGAAGTAAATTCAAATTTAACAAGGCCAATAAATGAATCCGTTATGAGTTAAAAATAAATGGAAAATTATCTGATGCTATTTCTCCAAGCAAAAATAAGAAGAAGAAAAACCACCGACTTTGTCAACACGTCATTTAAATCAACGTAGACTGCAGATAGGAGTCTAAAGCGACGTTGTCGCGTAATAACCGACCTCTAATCGTCGATGAAATAAACCACTGCGGGATAACAAAGTTTCGATTGTCGATGGATCTGGCCGGCAGATGCGCCCCGGCCGGAGATCGAGTACACAAACCCGCGTGACGCTCTCGATAATGTCAGACGGAAAATTCTCGGGTCCCGAGATTAAACCACTAATTGAAACGGGCTATGATCTCACGGTTACGGATTACTGATTGTGCATCTCGGAGGAAGATGAGGGAATTTATATCGGCACTGCGAACCCGATCGATTCTATTAGGCAATTTAGGTGTATATATATAGGTACGGCAATAACGTTCGCGCTAGTTATAGATACGGGGTGCCCATGTCTAGCGCGATCGTTATTGCTATAGATATGCACTTCTATATCTATAGCTACTGTATGCGCGGACTGATATGCATGTGTGCAGAGAACATTTGATATCGAATTTATGGCGGCGCCGTTGAGTTCGATGTACGTCCGTCACACGGCAGGCGTGATTAACGCGAACAATTAGCAGGTGCAACGAGCGTTCCATACGCACGCACTTCAAACACGTTATGTACTATCAGGATGACAGATTCTCGACGGATTGTCAGTGACGTTTACTCTTCTTAATTTGACAGAAATCTACCTCCCTTGACAGCGATCAACCTCCCGATAGTGAACTTCATCAGATACTGTAATTCGGCTGTGTTTTCTCGACGCGAAAAGAATTAGGTGGAGACAGTATTTTTTTTTGTTTTTTTTTTTATAAAAATCATAATTTTTTTAAATATCATATTAAAAAATTCTGATCGGCATATAGGGATTAAGGTTAAGTGATTTAGTTGATGGAGTTGATTTGTATGGAAAATATGTTCTATCAAATATGGAGTAAGCTTCAACGTGATAGAGACGAAAATACACGACAATACATCATTTTTGTTGTCGTGAATGATCGATTTTTGATCATTTAACATTTGTTCTTATCTGTTGGATGAAACATTTGTATTGAACGGGTTATAAAATATATAAAAAATTCTTTCCGATAGGTTTCCACGAGCGCGCTGTACTTTTTCACGTTTATTCATTAAAAATTGATTTATCGATATTCGATTGACCGTTTGACCCAGCACGTGTTGAATTCGCTTCAACGAATTTAGGAATTCCAATTCATTTTTAGTTGCATGCAACTGGGCCACAATTTCGTCGCGACATCGTCCTCGACCAAGAGAACAGGGAACGTTAAGCGGGTTATTTTAAAACATGTATTATTTATTTTTGCTGCCTCATGTAGGAACCTTTGTTTTCACGAAAAAAAAAACAAGCAAAGTAATTTGCACATACCTTGCGTATTCATAAAAATTTTGCGCATAGCTTTCTCTATGAGGAAGCCAAAATTGAAAATGGGAGCTATGTGCAAATTACTTTGCACCTTTTTGTTAACGGGCGTCACATAAAATGTAAGTATCTAACGGAATTGCGGGTTTCATAGACAATTATGTTCAAACTATCATTAATCAGAGCCTTTGTAAAACCGGTAGAAAGATGTAAAACGCAGACAGTGCAAATTCAGTTGGGTTAAATAAATTTTAAAAGAGTTTGACCCTCCGAGGGTCAATCAACATCGTCATGAATTTCGTAACGAACCCGGTGGGTTCGTTAGATCTCACATACCACTGGTACACAGCGAGAATGGAAACTTGTACCAGTGTAGAGTAGACAGTGGATCGGTATGCAAGTTACGTATATGCGATTGACGCTAGTGTTTAATGTGCATCGTTTTACTACCAGCTCGGTATTCCCCGCGCATACCGCTAGCAGTGATACAGTGATATTTGCATGTGCAGTATCGTGTCGTATACACGATACTGGTGTATACGACACGGGCTTTGCGGTAGCCAGTTCTGCAATAGCTTCCGGTGAAACTATAATTGCCTCACCCGAGGATCGAGCGCTTGAGGAAGAAAAATAAAATAAAACGCGAGACACATCCTGCTTCTAATGTCCCAATGTACAATTACTTTGAGTGATGTTGGAAATTAGTTAAACATGAAACAGAGTCGAAGTGTAACCATAAACTTGAATTACGAAAAATAACAATTGTACAAACGATTTCAAGCGAGACGTCGATATTAGGCGCCAGAAGTGTTTTATTTATTTATCTCGGTAATAAAGAATTGGTTTGAAAAATCCCCATGAATGATTTACCTTTAATGTGATCCGATCATGCGCAAAAATCCTCAGATCCAAATATCAAAAATTGTTGGCGGCACTACAGTTTTTTACCTGAAATCGATACCCCCGCCCCCGTCTCTCCGCTCAAATCGCTTGCACACAGTACACCGTGATTTACGTTGCACCGATGCGCGAGCAAGCCACCTCGGCCCTTATCGTTTATAACCGCAGCCACATTTCTGTTATCTACACTCCAGCTGCAGTCACCGCTTCGCCTTGGAAAACTATCTTTGGAACTGCGTGTAAAATCTCAACAGCGCCAATGGCCACACGGCATCCGCATTGCGTTTGAGCAAAGTGCCGCGACAGAGAGAATAAAAAGATATTCCCGTGCAGATGCAAACGCTTGTCGAGTTGGTATACATATAATATACTGGGTAACGATTACGAGGATACACGACGATAATGAATGCTGCACCTATGGCGATAAAAAGAACGATGTCTCATCCATTGTCAACCTTATATTATATATCATGACAAAAGTGAAACTACACATATTTTAATCCTTTACTTGACATACGAAGATATCAGGGATTTTTTGTTATTCTGTATATTATGTTCGTTGTAATTTCAATTGCTAGTGTACACTGATAAAAAATGCGGTTCAATCAACTAAGATTCGGGCAGAGACGTTCAACTAAGCATTTTGTTGGTACCGCAAAAAAATTTGTTAGTTCAACAATTTGTTGCGTGATTTCACCGAAATATCTTTGAGTCATTAAAATATTTTGTTCGACCAACTGAATATTTATTTCAACGTCCCTGCCCGAGTCTTGGTTGATTCAACTGTACTTTTTTATCAGTGTAATATCATGTCTGGCTTCCGATCTGTTTGAATCGTTTAACGACCTGTCTTCGCGAAGTTATCAAAAAACTTGTTGGTCGGGACAACCTTAGTACGATTGATTTTTTAAATTTAAATTCTTCATACAAGATTGGTAAAGAATTACCAGACCCTGATATTTTTAGTGCCTAGGTGTTGTTACATCTACCACTTAGCGACGCTTCGAGCAAATGTATTTCAGTTCAGGTATGAACTTAGACATACTCAGTTTCAGCTGACGTATGACCTGCACACAAAACGGATGTACATATGAGATGCGACAATTTGCGCTTCCACCGTCTGCGAGCTGGGAAATAAACAAGCTGTCACCTCTGACCTCGTTTGCGAGCCCCTCAGTCTAGATTTCTCGAGAAATTCCCCGACTTATCGAACGATTATACAATTTATCTCCTACTCGATTATGCAACTGCCATAATGCGTGACTATAGGCTTAAACAACGAGACTTTGCCGGGAGAACGTTAAACTTTTCCACTTTTCTTTTTTTTCTCATCACTTTTCAGCAGCTCCAGGTGTACGCGCGTGTCTTACGGCACATTTTTTGCGCCGTTTTTCCGGAAGGTTATAACGGACCGAAAAAAATTAAGCTTCACGGAGGATTTATGGAGTTCTTGACCTCGCTTTACGAGAAGTTCCAGTAACCTTGGGATTTCTCGACCGAACATTTTTAATAAAATTCAATTTTTATCTGAACCGGGATAATGAGACAAAACGCAAGTTTCCAATAACTTTTGGATGATGGTGATGGTGGTACGTGGGGCAAAACGGGTTTGAAAATCCGGATGTATCGTTGGGACAAAATGAGACATCCAAAAATCATTGGAAATTTAAGTTTTGTCCGCATTGTCCCGTTTTGCCCCGCTATGCCATTTTGCCTCGGTCTCCCCTACGTTCATTTTTATGTTTCTGTTCAGCACATTTCCAATTACTTTCTCTTGTAAGAAACTACCGGAGAAATACCTCGCTATGTTGTGACGCACATATATAGTAAACTATTCCCATAAACACGGATTTTTTTTAGAAAAAATGGAATGAAAAATTAAAAAGAAAAAAAAATGTTCATTGAAATAAGAAGTATCATGGTAAACCTTGAAGTAATTTCCTTGTTACATTTCTCTGGCCGTAAACTTTGAGTTACGCCGAATAACAATGAAAAACACGAATGTATTATTTATCAGGTTTTTTCCATTTGCAGTTCTCACCATGTTGTGACGCACATATAAGTAAACTATTCCCATAAACACGGATACAGTCGATATTTAAAAAAAAATGAAACGAAAAATTTAAAAGAAAAAAATGTTTATTGAAATAAGAAGTATCATGGTAAATCTTGAAGTAATTTCCTTGTCACATTTCTCTGGCCGTAAACTTTGAGTTACGCCGGATAACAATGAAAAACAAGAATGTATAATTTATCAGATTTTTTCCATTTGCCGTTCTCACCATGTTGTGACGCACATATATGGTAAACTATTCCCATAAACACGGATACAGTCGATATTTTTTAGAAAAAATTTAATGAAAAATTAAAAAGAAAAAAAAGTTCATTGAAATAAGAAGTACACGGAGAAAAAAAATTATTGGGACAACAAGAATTTTGTTACCATAACTGATTTACCGGGTTAACATAGGGACAACAAAATATTTTGTTGTGGCAGCAAATATTTTGCTGTGGCAACTATTTTGCTGTAGCAGCCAAATATTTTTGCTGCCACAACAATAAAGATCTACATTTTGTTAGAGAAACGGAACTATTTTTCTCCGTTTATCATGGTAAACCTTGAAGTAATTTCCTTGTTACATTTCTCTGGCCGTAAACTTTGAGTTACGCCGGATAACAATGAAAAACAAGAATGTATAATTTATCAGTTTCTTTCCATTTGCAGTTCTCACCGTCGCGTCGCGATCAATTCGCACGCCTGTCGAGGCATTAATCGAGATTTTTGCGACGCTTCGCTCTCCACGACACCAACAAGCATACGAATGAGTCCCGATGGAATCGCGTATTTCACAGTTCGAGTGAAATAACGAGCGCTGAATATTCACGATCGGAATTTAAAAATCATTTGTCTACGAAATCTTGCGCGTCGCCGGCTTGGGGAGGAAAAATAAAATCGTATCGGACAAGGTAAATAAAGCGGGAGCGAGGCGGATGCGCTCGACGAGAGAATCCTTTAACCTGTCGCCGCCGCCGAGCCTTGATACTCTTATCCCCTTTAAAGTTTCCGGCACTCGCTCACCCTCTCGCTCCGCCTATGCGCAAGCCTCTGCACATTCAAACACACGTGCATTCCGCTCTCCCTAAATTTCGTGAATTTCGACGGAAAAAATTTCGCTGAAATCCTTTCATTAATTTTTCTTTGGCGCAATGCTGTTTCGACTGTGCTTCCAGCGTTGGGACCGCGTTAATTTTATGCACTTGATTTTAATGACGGACACGTTGAATATATATAATAAACTTTTTTTTTAAACCGACGGAAATTATGGCGCCCGTCGCAAAAGAAACAGCTTCGAAACATTTATTTTCCGTAATTCACATCAGTGAAATCTCTGGAGTATTTTTTTTATTGTAAAAAAACAAAATACTGTAAAATACTTCAAAGCAAAACAAACAAAATACTGTAAATATTGTAAATATTGTAATAATGCAAAATAAATAAAATATTGTAAATACTTCGAAGCGAAATTATTTCCGCCGCTGCCCTCGGTCGGCTGAGGCGTATTGTGCGAAGGATTGACGATGTTTGATCTACCTTGGTATCGACAGTAAAAAAAGCAAACGGACGCTGGATGAAACTCGGGAAAAAATTCTGGCCGCGAGGGAAGAAATAATTTTTGACCTTGAAGGCTTCTATCATAGAATGTTTCATCGACGAAAAAAAACAAAAGGCGAGATCAAAACGAGCGGGTGAAAGGAAATGTTTTACCGCGCTTTAAAATCGAAAATCAATAAAAAATATCGGAACTGTGAATAACAAATATTTTCGATGCATTTTCAGTAATAGCATTTGTGGCGGGCGTTTGTATTGCGAAGGGAGAGAATGTGTTTGGAAAAAAATAAATAAAAAATTGATTTCGTTCGCGAGGAATGAAATCATCGCTGTGACCTCGAAGGCTTCTGACATAGAATGTTTCATCTATTTTTTGTTCGTCATCGACGAACAAAAAAAAGCAAGAGGCGAGTTTAAAACGAGCGAGAGAAAGGAAATGTTTTATCGCACTTTAAAATTGAAGAAAAAATATATCGAAACCGTGAATAACAAAAATTATCGGCGTACCGTCAGTCTTATGCCATTTTTGGCGGTCGTTTGTCTTACGAAGAAAGAGAATGTGTTTGGAAAAAAAGAATTGAGTCCAGCCTCGCACAAGAATGCAGCTTCCATCATACATAATGGAATTGCGAGTGACTGAAGGAACTTTTTCCGATATCGTGTTGTAACTGGTAAAACCCACCACTGTACGTTATTCTTTTGTCGATTAAATAACAAAAATAGCAAGAAATATCACAGGAACTAACGTCTTTTTAGAGAGAAAAAAATCAATTTCGTTGTATTGGGAACGAAAAAAACAAAAAGATTAGCGTCGTTTGTGTTCACAGAAATACGAATTAAATGCGAGACATGCGTATTTGTGGTAAGGTGAACGGCGCAATGTGCACACGTACCAGTATCCACACACCTAAGGTAACGGTACCGATGTTCGGACACGTCCCAATCTTGGGACACTCCTATGCAGATCTGATTTATTCCGAATTGAAGTATTGAAAATCCATTACGACACTTGTAATCGTAACTGCAAACATTATATGATGCACAGAA
>JAPYZC010003755.1:0-11427 GCA_030522665.1 Ichneumoninae sp. A BG-2022a
TCTTCCATACGCTTGATTTTTTTCAGATTTTTATCCGATCGAGAAGTGTTTGTAATTCTCTTTTATTCCTCTCAAACTTAGGCGGCGTCAGTCATTGCGTCAGAACTACCTTAATCGGGGTTCTACTGTACGTTCGCTTTCATGAGAATTGTTTTTAAAACAGCGTACGGAAACTTCAATTTAATGCTGAAATATTAAGGTTCTCCATGCGGTCGGCATTCTCTCCCCCGCCTCCACCCACACGTCCACGTTCGCCAGACGTTATGTCAGGCATGTGCGACAAACATCGCGCATTCTCGTTAGAAACGTCACGTGCAGTTACGTGCGGGGCCAACTTCCACCGGAGTCGATTTCAGACATTCGCCGAAGGATGCGCGACCCGAAGGGTCTACGCGCTCTCCGTGGGGATCGATCGGGCGCTTTCTCCTAGGAGCATCCTCCTCGAAGCTTCTTGCGAGAATGCGTTTCTTTTCCCGTCCTCCGGCGGCTCCGGTTGCACCGAGCGATGGTAATGTATGTACACTGCCGATGGCCGTGATGCTTCACCGAAATTGATTCGACGCCGAAGACAAATTGAAGACGCCGCGACGAGGTCGACCCGAGAGTAAACGCTACGGGATACTTTTTGAACTCTGAGAAATTGCTTCGGGTTTTTGTTTGTCCTGTTTTTTGTGGCTGTTTTTTCCCCCGCAAAAAAAAAAAAAAAAAAACACCCACCCTTGGGAGAGCAAACACTGACAGTGACGCTCCGAGCATTGGGAAATATCGCAACTCAACTTTGGAAAAATTCGCCGCGTCGGAGTTGCCCTTTATAATTATCGCTGACTATTCGCACAAGCTGGACGTTGATCGAGTTGACGGCCATAGAGGGAGGAAAGAAAATACAATAAAAAAAAGTAAATAAAAAAAAATATGGAGAACGAGAACTCTCGCCGTTGACGTAGCGAAACGTAATTATCGAAGCCCCGGAGATCTGTCAACGAGACTGATATTTATGACGGATCGGAATTTCGAGTATTTCGAAACACCACGGTGGTTGGGGGGCGGGGGGGAGAGGGGGGAGGATAGGAATCCTCTCGCGTTTCCGCGCGACGGCTGAGCTTCCGACAGGAGGCGAAACTCATATTCGCCCCTCCAGCGACTGCAATGTGCATCGTCTCCGTTTAATTGGGACATCATTCTTCGTGCTTGCCAGAGTATACGGAACGGCAATAGGCGATGATATTCCAGCGCGGAGATTCGAAGGGGTTATGAATTGTTCGTTCGATCGCTTTCCCGATTGACGATAAATCCACAAAAACCAACGGCAATAAACGAACAGGTGATTTGCGTGACGATTAAAAAATAAGAAAAGAAAATATCTTAGCAAAAACACTACGCTGAGAGAAGGATCTCGGATAAACTATCAAGTCACATTGAGACTTTTTGACCTGGCGATGTGGTACATCAGCGCCACCACCACCGATATGTGAAATATTCGCAGGGCCATTTTTACCCAATCCGTATAGCAATTTTTTTCAGAAGACGGATCGGCCTTCTGTTTTTGCGTATCTGGCTATGAATTTCGTGGATTAAAATTGACAATTTTGTCGATCAAATTTTTTACTGTTTTTTTACTTGTAAAAAATTTAGAAGCTCGAAATAAACGGTTTGTAACGGGAAAAACTTATATTGTAGCAAAAATTAGGGGACATTCGAGTAATATCCGCGTCAGCGCAAATTACCATATTTTCTGGGCGAATGTGTTAAGGGATCACAGTGTAAAATGTTCAAAAAGTCCTTTTTGTTGTTGCATTATCTGATAGTATACATACACGGTCTGATAGTATAGTATACACGGTTATAAATCCAATTATTAAATCGAAATTCGAATTATTTCGGTCGTAGAGAAAGCGATTGGAGCGTCCGCCTCCCCGTTCAACCGTTATTCCTTTAAACGCGTTTTTCTCGAAATGGTGTTTTTGAAAACGCTGGCCACTCTGAAAGGAAGAGTTTTCAGGGTATCCGTGTGAAATTTTAACATAACATAATCTTCTTACATTTTTTACGAAAAACTGTCGAAAAATAAACTGTCGAATAGGCTAAATTCCATATTTTTTGTTCAAACAACCACCATTTTTTCAAATTTCAGCAAAAGAAAAAAAATAAAACCTCCATAGCAACATAGCGGCTTTCCTACAGATTAATAATAATTTTGAAATTTTTATTTTAGATCAAATTTGCGGTCGCAATCCTGGCCGCCATGCGGAACCATTTTTTTCCATGGATTTTTCAGTGAATAAAAAAAATGTTTCACCATAAATAAATCAATTTATAAAAAATTATTTTGTATTCTCCATCAGTGCTTTAATTTGTAAACAAAATCAGACCGATTGCTTATCCGAACAATAAAAAAAAATCGCGAAAATCTGCTATTTTTCGGGGCGTCACACTGAGACGATCCCTCAAGTCTAATACGAACGTTTGCCAGAATGTCGCTGTACTTCTCATACACCTGAAGGTTCTGTCGTGTTTCACCACATTTATGGTAATTCCTATCAGATCCATCTCTCGGTGTATTCTTTCGCTGAGCATGCACTCTTCCGTCAGGCTCTCGCAACTATTGATCGGGCTTTTTCGCCAACGAAGCCGGGACATGCTATACAAATGTTATCCAGAGGGAAATAAACCGAGCGATATTTATATAGATGTGAAATCCGTCAGAGCTAATTCACGACAGTGCACGAACACGATAGATATTGGATCGCAAAATTCATTGAGTCGCGAACAAATCCTGTCGGGGGAAACACCTCCTTGACTCCGTCGAAAGAACACAAAAACATCATCCACCGGTGTGCAGCGATGCGTGCAGCATCGTTGTGCCGGAACGGCGTCCTCTTTTCATTAGTCGCACAGCTCGCGGTTGCTGTTCTTTTAATGAACATCAAACTCGTAATTGCATTGCTCAACCTTCCTCGCAGGATGCTCGTGCACCAGACGCGATACGAAAAACAACGGGTGCGAAAAGACAAAAAAAAAATAACCCCAACAGAGTAGATAAGAATGGCGCGAGACGAAGGCCAAGAAACAACAACAACAACAACAAAAGTGAAGTTCTCATCTTCTCGAGAGATCGTTACCTTTATGAAACGAAAAGTTTCCACGCGGAGCCATTGAAAATTCTCTTTATAATATACCCATATATATATAGGGGAGACCGGGGCAAAATGGGGCAACGGGGCAAAACGGGGTTTTTGGACAAAACTAAATTTTCCAATAATTTTTGGATCGGTCAAGGTAGCAAAACTGGGCAGAAAAGCCTGATGTATCCGATAGGGCGAATTCGGGCATCCAAAAATTATTGGAAAATGACGTTTGGCCCTAAAGCTCGTTTTGCCCCGTTGCGCCATTTTGCCCCGCTCTACCCTGCACGGCGGAGAGATAGTGCGATAGAGGGCTTTATTAATTTTCCTTCTTGTCAGGCAGCGCTCCACCAGCGTCCTGCAGGAAGACGAGCGAAAAGACTCGAGCAAACACGGTGAAGACCGTGCAACCGGCTTGGGAATTTTCAGTCTCGTACGCGTTGCGAAATATATAATTAATTAGCTTAAATACATAATTCTCCGTCAGGGCATATGCGAGTGGCAACGTGCAAAGGAATACGCGGAAAGCGAGATTTAAACATTTGCCGTGGGAGTGTTGTGCCGACTTGAGAGGTAAAGCGCTGTTTCGCGAAGCGGGAGAACGAGGGCGAATGGTAACGGTGCGACGGAGCGGGCTGATGAGGCTGCGTGCAAAGGGAAAACTACCCCTATGTACGCGGCTGCTTTGCCAAAGATAAACGGTAAACAACGCGCGTAGCAGAGCGTACGCATTAACGGAGGTTAATTGAATGTTGGGACTTTTTTTGGGAAATAGAGCCAGAGCAGCTTGTTCGCCAAAGTTTCGAGGCCGTTGTGGGTATGTTTTACCGCTAATATGTTTGCAGTATAATGCGTCGGCTAGCGACTTCGTGATTGCACTGAGAGAGTTCCACGGGAAAGTACATTCTTACCGTTAATTGCGCGATTGCTCTGGGCGAATTGTTGTAGTTCCGCAGTGTGTGCGGTGCAACGGCACGCCGTGGAGTTGAAGTCACTAACCGGTAAGGTGAACGGCCCAATTACTGACCATTGCCCAATTGCTGTTCGTTAATCATATTATCTACGATAAAAAATCCTATTTAGGGTAAAAGTGGTGAATATGGCCCACCTCGATTAACACGTAAATCAATGATATATGGACCGGGCCATATTCCCCACTTTTACCCTATGTCCGACATACTCAAATTTTGTTTTGGACATTTGTTTATATTGTGCATCATATAATTGAATAAACATCGAGACAACATTTTATAAAAATCGTCGACTTCACAGTTTTATCTGTGAAGCCGCCAAAAATAAACTTGCGCAAGCCATCTTCTTGTCAGTTTCGTTAGGCGGTTACGTTTCTAAAATCGGTTCGTGTTCTTTATCAGAAGCGAATAAAATGATCAATCTAAGTTGCACTTTGTAATTAAGGATGAATTAAAATCATAGTGCACGAGACAACATCTAGAGATTACTATTTCGCCGGAAAATACATGGTTCAGAATTGAGTCTGTAAAGACACCGTATGCTCCCATTAGTGTCCAAATATTTCAGTCAATTATGTTTTTATTGCCATGTGTCATCTTTGTATAGAATTTAATTAAAATAGTTATTGAAATGCATGACTTTTGGACAATGTCAATGTGACTTAGCAGGATTATGAATAGCTTACCATTTTCCCTGTGTTACGATTCGAAGCGATTTCGGGCATAGAATATCATAATCCCACTTTTGCTCACTTACTTTTTGTATAAGTTTCGAGTTTATTATTTAAAAATTCTCAAAAATAATAAATTAATACTTCTTTTAGTTAATTAAGATTCTACATTTTTCTGTAATAGCTATTATTTCAGTACCTCCATTGTTTTTAACAATCTTCTTTCATGTTCAATGCCACGCGGAGCTTAGGTTTTTATTGCCATATGTAACCTTTGTATAGAATCTAACTAAAATAGTTATTGAAATGTATGACTTTTGTACAATGTTAATGTGACTTAGCAGGATTATGAATAACCTACCATTTTCCCTGTGTCACGATTCGAAGAGATTTCGGGCATAGAATATCATAATCCCACTTTTGTTCACTTACTTTGTGTATAAGTTTTGAGTTTGTTATTAAAAAATTCTCAAAAATAATAAAATAATACTTCTTTTAGTTAATTAAGATTCTAAATTTTTCTTGAATAGCAATTATTTCAATACCTCCACTGTTTTTAACAATCTTCTTTCATGTTCAATGTCACGCGGAGATTAGGTAGTCAGTAATTGGGCCGGTCACCTTATCGTTAGGGCGAAGTGAAACGAATGCGGCGATATCTCGATCGACTTATTCACGGGAAATCATCTTTACCTGGACCAAGTGCACTCGAGGATTGAGTGAAAAATGTTGAATGTCACCCCAAAAAGGTTTACGGACCTGCCGGAGATTGAATGAGAAAGTCTAGCCGGTCCTCGGGAAGCTTTACGTCCCTCGTGGACACTGAGCGAAAAAGTCAACGGGCTCCGAAGAATTGTTACGACTCTTTTGTAAATTGAATGAAAAAGCTGAAAGTGTCCTCAACCACCGTTACGGCCCTTCTGGACACCGAGCGAAAGAGTTAATTGGGTTGACGAAGAGCTTTACGGCGCTGTCGGGACTCGGAGCCATCTGGTCCGTCTGTGCACACACGTCTCTGCCGCGGAGATTTCGAGATATTTTTATTTATTTATCTGTATTGTCGCCCGCTTCTCGAAGCCATTGCCTTACAGCGGATCAGCTCGGTCGATGCGTAATTTCTAGTTCGCAGTTATCTTTTGTCCATTTCTGTTTTTTGTGTTTACACACCGAGCCAGTCCACATTTTTGGTGCTGTAACCGACGTCCTCCTGTATGGCATTCGCCTTAGTTTTAAGCAGATAAAATATTTATATATTTTTATCTGCATTTATATAAAAATATTATATTATTTAAAATGTTATAATTTATATTTATAAACATATTTTAGCAGAATTATCGGTCGGCCTTTTGTGGCGACGCGAGAGTCGCTATAGAGGCAAAGCCGAAATTGGAGTAAGAGAGAAGAGGGGAGAAAAATACTGTCCTGGCTCCGAAATCCCGACGCCTCGTCCTCCTTCGCTCTGGGGCCGTCGCGGTGTCTGTACATTCACGGGGAAGCCACCAAGTTACAGGAAATAGCGAGAGCCTCGTGTTTGACGTCCCAAATCGGTCTGACCGACCGATCCATCTTCTTCCAACATCCACGGAATTCATTTTTATAACACCTTGATGATCAGCGAGCCCCAGAGTGAAACGAAAGAGCCAACGCGGATGTACTCAGCTAATACTATTTTACGAACTGCTGTTATTTATCTACTTATTTGTCTATTTGTTATTCATCCGAGAGATGAGACGTGTGCGTGACTGTGTGATTATAGGGTGTTAGAATTATGTGACACGGTTGATTTAAGAAATTGGTAACTGTCACTTGAGCTTTTACGTATACAGTGTATATTTCTCTGTTTATTGATCGATTTTTATATCGGCTAATTTGGGACGATAAGAGTTTATCGAGAGGATTTTCGCACAATTTATTAAATATCGTTATAGACGAAAATTTTTATTTATTCATTCATTACATTTGTCTATGTGTGTAATTTATTCTTCTGACCTGCTCGACAAGTAGATTTTCATTTTCCCGATCATAATCAAATTATATCTTTTTATAATTTCTATAACTTACTGTAAAAATAAATTGTCAACTTAATGTACTGAAACTTTAAATTCACTAACATTATTTACATTAATTGAACGCTAATGTAGTTTGCTTGCAAAATAAAAGTACCATATATAAAAATTACTAATCTTTTGCTTGAAATTTACAAACATTTTTTATGAAAAATACTAATTTTACTGTAAAATTGCACACATGTGTTTGAAATTTCAGAAACAGTTTATGTAAAAAAAAGCTTCCAATAATGTTCATTAATTTTCGAACAAAATGTTTTAACAGTGTACACAGTCTTAAGACTAAAGACATAGGGAAACTACAGAAAACCTATGTCGGTACATTCGGTCTCAGATTCCCTTCACGACTTCAAAGATTTCGAGATACAGAGAGCCGAATCGTGGGGAAATTCGGAGACTCGAGATCGCGGCGAAGGTGAAGGAGCCGAAAGTGGAAACGTCACATGGGATGAATCTTAAGCTCCATCAGCGAAGCATTTATCGCCAGGAGACTGCGAGAACCCGGAAGTACAGAAGCCGACCACGAATTAGATAACTCGTGCATCTCGGCCGATCCTCCGTGTATCCGAGTCGTTCGCCGGTCGTCCCGACAACTTGAGCCACCACTCCCCTCGTTAGCTCGAGGATATCTCCGAAACAATAACTATTAGCAGACGGAGAAGCCGCAAGGGCTGAGGGGCGGATCCGGGAGTGCGCGACCATTAGGAAGTAATTTGGAGCACGAAGATATCGAACAATGGAATCAAATGCTCCGTTTACGTGCGGTCGGTAGACGCTTTATGGTTCTCGATGTATTCGCTGATATCAGAGAAGCGATTAGTGGTTTATCGATTACGAATATCGTTATTAAAAGCTTTCTTCGGGGGCCCTCGGTGGTGATTTTCCGTGTCGAGGAGGTCCTGAAAATTCCTCAGGTAAATCCTTTTGAAATTTCGCTCACGCAAAATCAGTGTGGTGGTCTAGTGGTTAGCGTACTCGCCTCTAGACCGAAGCATCGGCAGGTCGACGGTTCGATTCCCGGTTTCGTAGTTTCGCCGAGAATAAAACTATGAGCGGGACGAAGCTCCAGATATAGAGGGGAGACCGGGGACAAAAGTAACACGGGTCAATTGTAACAAGCGGCCGCGCAACGCTGCGCATGAGCGGACGCATCGGATATGAAGAGAGCAACATTATAGACATCACCTTATGGCCATACAATTACCTCATAGCTGAGTTTTCGAAAATACTAATTCGCCGAAACCAAATGTGATTAGTCGGCTGTGCGGATCGCGTCAGCTAGGCAACACAATATAAAATATTAGTGCAAACAAGCACAAGGAGTCGAAAGGTACATTTTTGCGGAACATTTTGATCGCTGAGACGATTAGTTTCAGATTATTATTAACCGATGCCACAGTAACTTTGCTAATAATCATTTGTGGGGTCGATTGTAACAGTCGATCCGGGTCAATTGTACCAGCAATAATTAATGTCTTTTAGTACCAATACCAATACCAATATATTTTATTTATTTTATTCTTACATTCTAAGCAATCAGCGATAGTTTATACACTTATAATTTATAACCAACCAATTGTAGACTGTAATATTTATAGTAGGGCTGTATAGTTCGGCCGCCTAAAATAGCTTAGCCGGCTAAAACGGCTTAGCTGGCAAACAATTTTTAAATAAAAAAAAAATAAAAATAAAAATTTTGTTATGATAATGCACCCCCGTTCCATTTCTTAATAGCGGTCGGTGAAGGATTTCTTTGACACTACCCGTTACAATTGACCCCACCGCGGCACAAATTCTTACCCAATTTCGGCTGTGTTTAAAGCGGCGGTGTTCGCAATTCCGTGCATATTTCTGCTAGAAATTTTTTAACTAAATACCCAAAACTAGGTTAATGATACACCATTGGATGCCGAAGCGTTAGACTCTCGGGTGTGTTGGTGAAAAAATTTTAAAAGATTTTTGTTACTTTTGTCCCCGGTCTCCCTACATCGGTTACTCGCACGTGATAACTCTAAGTGTAAGTGTCAGATGTATATAGCTGTACTCCATGTTTACATTCTCGGTGAAACGCGACGAAGCTCCGATGTCAAGAATCGAACCCGAGACCGGCATAGGCTTTCCGCAGTTTCCCTATGCCCATGGCAGAAATGTCATGGCAAATGCGATACAGAGGGGGAAGTCGGATGCGGCCGCAAGGGGGGACTGGCTACTGACCCGGGCGGACCCTGTATAGGTGCTGATGCCTCAGAACGGGGGAAAATACAAATTAAAAAAAAAATTGCGCACACGCGAAGGTTACACACATCTCGGAGATGGCACTAAAATTTCGTACCCGTAACTCGGTCTTCGCCCGATAATCGTACCCGCCCTTAACTCAATTTCGCGCAATTCGCGAGCAACCGCCCCTTTAAAGTCGTGTAGGCGTTCGAGTGGATGAAGTGCCTTCCATCCACCGCCAATTTTACTGCACTCGGAGATACATAGGGAAAGTGAGGCTCTAACAAAAAGTGCAAACATAGAACGAATCTCAAGTAGTGAGAGCCAATATATGCGGAGACCCGCTCGAACCGCTTACCCTAGGCTTCCGTTGCTCGCACTCGGAACCTCTACCACTTTCACTCGACCCGCTCACACTTAACCCCCGAACTCCCGATGTACCGTATCTGCCGCGGTGAAACATATCTTCGTTTAAAAATATCTTACTCGTTTTTTATTTTTTATTTTTACAAGTAACAATGCACCGCAAAAAAAAACTTTTCTTCGAACGTAATTTCATCAGAAACATGTTTTTTTTATTTCGGTGTAAAAAAAATGATAAAGTGAGTTTTTGAAAATTGTCATTTTATCAATCTTTATTGAGGAAACTGTCGAGCAGTTTGTAAAAAAAATCTTTTATTTTTTATTATCGAAAATGTTTACGAGTAACAATGCACCGCCAAAAGAACTTTATTTCGAACGTAATTTCATCACAAACAAGTTTTTTTTTATTTCAGTGTAAAAAAAATGATAAAGTGAGTTTTTGAAAATTGTCATTTTATCAAGAATCTTTATTAAGGAAACTGTCGAGCAGTTTGTAAAAAAAATCTTTTATTTTTTATTATCAAAAATGTTTACGAGTAACAATGCACCGCAAAAAAAAATCTTTACTTCGAACGTCATTTCATCACAAAATTTTTTTTTTTTATTTCAGTGTAAAAAAAATTATAAAGTGAGTTTTTGAAAATTGTCGTTTTATCAAGAATCTTTATTAAGGAAACTGTCGAGCGGTTTGTAAAAAAAAAATCATTGTTTTTCAACGGTAAATAAATTTCGGACTCATTTTAATAATTCTCCCGTCAACGCGGGCCGCCAGTCGAGTGCCTCGAAAAAAAATTGTTCGCTCCTTCCGCGGAATTTCGATGACCGTGCAAACACCCCATTTTCCTCCATCGTAGTTCACCGGAGAATTTTTCTTTCCCTATTTTTCCCCGGACCTCTTCGCGTTCGCAATACCACCCGAGTAATAAAAATCCCTAATAAACAAAGCTGCTTTTATTTCCCCGTGTAAATGAAAACCTCTACTCAACGCGTGTACCTCGGACGTCCGATGGAAAAACGCGAACGCGTAGAAAAAGAGGAATGCTATTGGATCCCGCTGACGCCCGTGGCGCTCGGTCTACGTAGAGGAGAGCGGGGCAAAACGGACTCGCTTTGCTAATTTTTCACCGGACCTAAAAAAAGTCTCCTTATAGCGCAGGTCCCTTTTGCCCCGCGATTCCATTTTACCCCCGCATGCACCTCCCCTGCATGCATTTCGTATTTGCGTGTGTTTGTTGCCGCGAACGCGACCTTTCGCACATTGAAATTTAATTTAAAATATAACCTTTGTCCGTCGATGTGGTACCGAGCGTTGCGGGGGCGGGGGGGGGAGAACAAGTATGCAGCTGGCCCATTGTGCATAACTTGTGTTGCTAAAACCATTGTCGAGGAACGAGTGGTGCTATCGTCCGTATCCTCTCTGCCATCGCTAAAACCGTGCTGGCAAAGGAATTGTATTGCGATACCTCGGCCGAGGAGGAGGGAGGGCGGGGGGGGGGGGCTCGATGCGGCCATGAAAATATTCGACGCTATGCACAATACACACCATATATTCGAGCTTTTCCACCCTCGTGCTTTCTCGCAAACGCTCGTTCCCTGTCTCGCTCTCTATTCCGTTTCGGCCTACAGGCTCGCATTCCGAACCTTGCCGGTGAAGAATCCCCGCCCTGCCGCCCCTCCCACCGACGTCGATATAATGGATGCTTCGATCGAATTTCCCATTTTTGTTTTTACTTCGCCGGTACAATGCCGCTGGCCGCGGAGAACTTGGAACTTGGACGGGACGGAAAGAGCGTGTGCGGAACAGCGGGTAATATATACGGCGTGTGTGTATAGCGGGGCGCATACGACGAAACGGGAAAGCTCAGCTTTCGCCGAGGTTCGCCAGGGAGCTGGCGCGTAACTCGATATCATGCCGCGATAGCGATGCAGCTCGATCTCGCGACTCTCGGCGGAATTTTTTTTTTTTTTTTTTTTTTTTTTTTTTTTTTTTTTTTTTTTTTTTTGTTTTTTTTTGTTG
>JAPYZC010003756.1:0-25937 GCA_030522665.1 Ichneumoninae sp. A BG-2022a
TATATATATATATATATTTATCAATTGTCCACAGAAGTTGCCTTAATTCTGCTTCTGTATTTCCCGCGGGCGTTTATGTCAGCGAAACAACACGTCCACCCCTCACCCTCCATCCTGTTATTACGAGCGAAATTTAATAAAAGTTTGTATTTTTATTCATTTGTTTTTCTTAAATTTCTTTTATTTATTTTTTTTTATCAATCTTGATCATCGCGTGAAACTGTCGACTCTCCTCGCGCTTCGGGTCGCCGGTGTTAATGAGAGGAAAAAATGTATAATTATGTACGAAAAAAACGAGAAAGAAGGAAGAAAAAATGTTGAAAACGTGTTTGAGAACTATGAACCGTGATTTTAACGTGGCACCGACAAAGGCCGCCGACTTTCACGTTTCTGTGGATAGCCGGTGAGAGCCCGGCAGCATTACAGCCCGGGCATCGATATTATAGTTGCATTAGCAGCATAGACGCTCGGCGAGCTCTCGGTAACACGAAGACGAGCCCATTCGAGCGTCGAACGGGCGGTCATAGTAATACATGCATATATTTAGCGGGGATTGAGAGTAATATCACGCGAATGTGCATCGTTATATACTGTCGTATGTGCCTGGGAGGTTGTAAATAAAGAGCACGGCATAAGTCTCACGGGTTAAAGGCACGCCAGGAGCGGCGAGCGGCGCATACGTGCGTACAGTGCTTATGTAGATGTGTTGCGCTGGTTAACCACGACAACTTTGGTTCCTCAAGTACTCGATGAAATGCAGGTATAAGAAGTCCGTGTGTTTATGTATAATATATGTATATATATATATATGGATTAATCTACCTCTAGTTCTTTGGGTCAAGTTATCGTGCATACACTGGGCCAGTTACACCGCCCATTAACTTTGGCGACGTGCAGAACGAAACTAGTCGGTGCAATAACAGGGGTACTATTTTTTTTTACTATGCTGAGCATTATGCACGGTGACAAAAGTTTTGCGCATTCCGCAAACATTTCCCGAAGACAAAAGACCACAGCTTTTTCAGTTCCAATTTTTTTTATCCCTGGTGGAATTCGGGATGTAATAAATGTTGAGAAACTTACATGACAAACTACGCGAAGGCATGTGGAATCGATAAGTGGAGCTCGTGCTCATTTGTAAAAAAATAAAAATAAAATAAGTAAACAAACAGTAGATTGAGAATAAATAAATAACACTAATTTTTAAACGACAAAAGTCCCTCGTGAATACAATCATTAAAATAAAATTCTTGGATGATTAATACACATTACCGAGCATAATGGACGGTGAAAAAAGTTTTGCGCATCCGACGAATATATCGGAGACAAATGACGGTAATTTTTTTTTTTTTAATGCTTGCTCGGATCCGAGAGGTAATAAATAGTGATAAACCTACATGACGAACTGTACGAAGGCACGTGGAATTAATAAGTACAGCTCGTGTTCATTTGTTAAAAAATATTATAAAATAAGTAGACAAATGTTAGATTGAGAATAAATAAATAACACTAGTTTTTATTCGACAAAAGTCCCTCGTGAATAAAGCAAAAAAATAAAATTCATCGACGAGTAATCCACATTACCAGCAGTACATAACGAGCGATATCAGTTTTTCTTTTCTATAGGTCGCGCGCGTTACAGTGCCGGATGTAACAGCAATTTTCCTGAGCAAAATCGAAATTCGTCGATCGATATCTATGTATAAACCCTCGGCGAGCGGTGCACGGTCGAGAATAATAATGTCTTTCTTACAAACTGTTTCCGCCTCTGACACGATAATTTTCAGTATCTATAGTGTGCATGTAACGGGCATACATCTAATGTATAGTTTCCGAGACCGCACAGTACCACGGACGGACGGTATTAGTACTCCATTGTTCTATTTCCAAGGCTGTCGGTGAGGTCGAAGATTCGTTAGCTCCCTACAGTCTCGTACACGACTGGCCTGTCACTCAACCCATTCGACTCCCGAGAGGGCCCCGGCAAAGTTATACCTACCTCGGCTCTACTAATACGACTGGCGTTACTTCGCGGTCGGATATAACAGCTGACGTAGGGTGAAAGGGACGAATATGGCACACCTCGATTAGCAAGCAAATCAATGATACATGGACCGGTCCGTATTCACCCACTTTTACTCCATGGAACATGTGGTAGATACATAGTTGGATACATTTATATATATTTATATTATATATATTGTAACGAACATCGTAGCTGACTATTCGTTAAGACACACGATATTAGTTAGGTTTGACATTAGACGAACGAATGGACGATCGATACGAGATCGATCGTCATGTTAAATAGTCTGGACTGAGACGTCTGACCCCAAACTAAATACGCGCGTTATTAATTCGCCCGGTCGTTACAATATATACGTATAGATAAATATGGACATATCTCATGGAACGCAACAAATTTCATTCGAAATACGTCACTTCCGGTCTGAAGATCGCATTTTTCGGTAGCAAGTGACGTATTTCCGATATGACATCACTTCCGGTTAAAAAATGAGATTTCCGGACCGGAAGTGACGTATTACCGGTCTAAATATATAAGTTACGAGGATCGTTTTTATTGCACTGAGGGAGTTGGAATATTTTCTTTTGTGTTTTGTTTTTTTTTTATCTTTCTGGCTTCGGCGAATCTCCCGTCGTTCGCCACTCGGGCACAATCACCGGCCGCCCGCGCGATCATCAAACCGCACGGATTCGTAATTGCCCAATTAGCCTCACCGATGGGCCAATTCGCGCGAGGGCCAAGCACGAGAGAGAGGGACGGAGATCGAGAACAGAAAGAAGCTGAGCCAGCACAACACCGTGCTGTAGACGAGCCAGCTAAATGACGCTGCGTTTCGGTGCATCTCGCGGGTGAGACCGTCTTGGTATTCGAAGCGCCTCGGACCCGCAGCATCGAGAGTTTCTGATCTCGCGAGGGTTAATTGTCGTCTCGAGGAAGCGCCGGGTTCTGTTATGAACACTAGGCTTGGAAGTGTAACGAGAACGTCGTTTCCTCAATCAGCAAAGAATTATCTCCCGTTACCGCTCGATCCTTTTTTTTAATTAAAAAAAACGCACTTGAGAACAGCGCACATTTTTTAATACGCTCAATTTTCGAATGACATCGAATCATCGTCCTCAATTTCCAAGATCCATTTCGCAATTTCCTTCATCACTGTAAAAAGAACAAAAATTATTCAATTAAAACATTATCCCGGTATTCATCGTGTCCACGTGTATTCTTTCGGAGTAAAACACATATTTTTACGTATCGGGTTGCAGAAGGTGAACCGAAAACCCGATAGCGAAGGGGGGTTCGTGATGGGGGGGAAAAAAAGTGGAAAAAGAAAAAAAATTATGAAATATTACACGAGCCACAGATGCATCGGAAGTGGCGAAGCGAGAAACCGCTGCTGGTCGCATGCATAAGTATAATATAGCCATAGATGTATAGTGTGGTATTCTATAGGTATGTAGCAGGTACTGGTCGGATGTGCAACGTGCGTCCGATACTTGGAATATCCTCGCATCGTACGTATATACATATATGCGGGAATATATCGATGCCTTAAGAGCAGAAGGGCGTATGTGCGAGGCTCGTAGACGCTCGATACGCTCTTTCGAAGTTCAGGCCATCGATATACGTATGCACCCAGTTGAGAGGTTCGAGACGCACATAAATAGGCGCGACAGGGGCATAAACGTGCGAAGGCTTCTTCGAGTTATGGTAGCACCTGCTCCCGCGCCCGGAACCAAACAGCAGGCGCGTCCCATTGGACACCGGGCAACAAACGTTCCCCGCGCGAACGTGTGTGCACGTAGGCGCACCGGTTATCGCCGCATAGGTGCGTCTGGCAAATACGTGCGTACATTTGTCCGCGTCCCATCCAGGAAACATTCACGCCCTATTCAACCGGAGTCGGGAGATCGAGTCAGTCACCTTCCGGAATTAAAAGTAAAATTTAATGTATTCACCCGGTGAGGCGTCGTCGATTTCGAAGAGAAAGGCAAGAGTCGGATACCGGAAATACAAATCGCGACGAGGTGGAGATTTATTCCAAGCTCTCGTCCGACATCCTTAGATGCGCTTAGGTGGTTTTGGGTCCGCGAGGACCATTCTTGCATCGGCGATGCTGTCTTGTCCAATCGCGGCATTGGAAGTGACGTTTAATATATTCAACCCGTGAAGCATCATCGATTTCGAAGAGAAAGCTAAGAATCGGGTACCGGAAATACAAATGGTAGAGAGGCGCAGATTTTTCCCAAGCTCTCAATCGACATCTGTAAGAGACCTGGCGATGTTGACCGGCTCGATGCGCTTAGATGGTTTTGGGTCTGCGATGACCATTCTTGGGTCAGCGATGCAGTCTTGTTCAATCGCGGAATTGGAAGTAACATTTAATATATTCATCGATTTCGAAGAGAAAGGTAAGCGTTGGATACCGGAAGTACCAATGGTAGAGAGGCGCAGATTTTTCCCAAGCTCTCAACCGACATTTGTAAGAGACCTCGCGATGTTGACCGGCTCGATGCGCTTAGATGGTTTTGGGTCTACGATGACCGTTCTTGGGTCAGCGATGCAGTCTTGTTCAATCGCGGAATTAGAAGTAACATTTAATATATTCATCCCGAGAAGCATCATCGATTTCGAAGAGAAAGGTAAGAGTCGGATACCGGAAGTAGAAATCGCGGAGAGGCGCAGATTTTTCCCAAGCTCTCATCCGACATCCGTAAGAGACCTCGCGATGTTGACCGGATCGATGCGCTTAGATGTGGTTTTGGGTCCATGAGGACCATTTTTGCATAAGCGATGTCGTCTTATCCAATCGCGAAATTAGAAGTAATATTTAACGTATTCACCCCGTGAAAATTCATCATCGATTTCAAAGACAACGGTAAGTGTCGGGTACCGGAAATACAAATCGCGGATAGATGCAGATTTTTTCAATGTTCTCATCCGACATCCGTAAGAGACCTCGCGACGTTGAGCGGTTCGATGCGCTTGGATGGTTTTGGATCATTCTTGTGTCAGCGATTCCGTCTTATCCAATCGCTGCATTAAACACTGTCGCAATGTTCTCCGCCCGAGACGTTCCTCAAGTGCAGTGAATAATTATAAAGTGAACGTAGCGTTTAGCCAGTAATGCAGGGTGCGCAACGCGCGTAAAAGGTGAATTTCCAGTCTGTCATTATCGGTAATGGTGCTCGCTCATGCCGATACAAGTGTCGCCAGGGTGTAGCCTGGCTCGCAGATTAAAAGGAAATCGAACGAATTGGACCGGCACTGGCTAAAGAAGCTGAGCACTTGACTAATCGTAATTGCTACTGTCGAAATTTAAAAAATAATGTTCGCTAGCGGACTAAGTTGCGTTACACAGTGTTCGGAAAAGAATCCCGCTATATCGGAGCCGCGATAGAATTTATCTTGTGCGTAGGCGTGTGGCGATCTGTTTCGCCTCGGTGGCGCAATAAAACTGTAAACTCGAGAGGGAGGCAATCAATTTTGCTCTTTCCCCCCCATGCAATCCTATTTTATTTCACCATTAATATACAATAATCGGTGAAATATCTTTTAATTTTTTTTTAAATAAGGGAGATATCGGAGCGTGCCGGATTTACGCAACCAGATACATCCGATAAACTGGATCTATAAATGCATGATAATAGCTTATGGAACGGAGCTGAACGAGCCCCGGCGGATGACGGTGTTGGTGCACCGGCACTTAATGGAAACGCAAATAGCCTCGAAGCAAGAGCAGGAAATTGGCATTTTTCAAGCTCAAGGATATTCCAACGAGGGAACAGTCAAGAGGAAAGTCTCTTGAGGACGAGACGTTGCACTCGCGCCATGAGGATGCCACACTCGCGACTGGATGAGCGAGGCGTTGATTTAACTAGAAACTATTTGCACTATCATTAACCACCGTCGAGACCACTCCGTCAACCTCTTCGCACTCGCGACCGTCTGTCCGGACGTCCGCGTTGAAAAAAGGAGTGAAGAGGACGTTTTTCATTTCTCGGAACTGTTGGATTAATTAAATGGGGACTTTACACCGTTCAACGTACTCGATGGGGGAAATAACATTTTTATTGTGAAAGTCGCAGCTAGGTCGAAATTGGCGTCAAACTCGCAACATGCATTATTAGGGTAAAAGTGGGGAATATGGTCCGGTCCATATATAATTGATTTACGTGTTAATCGAGGTGGGCCATATTCACCACTTTTACCCTATACAGCATATGCAACCTAAGGTGGAATTCATTATTGCATCATAGTTTAATACGTCATTACGTATGCGAGTCCAGTGAAAGAGAGGGTTCGGCATTGCACACCGATAATTGGTTCAATCAAATGTAAACGGGCAATTCATCATGTTGTGAAGGATTCATACATTAGACGGCTAATGACTGCGAGACTATGCGTTTGTCGGTTCGTCTGCCTCCTTACTCCGCATTAAATACCGTCGGTCTGGATGTCCCTGTCAATGTTCACGCTTTCATCCACTAACCAATTCACAGTTCGGCTCTTTCCCATTCTTCACTCACTCGTTGCAGAGATTCCTCGCAGCTGTCTCAGGTCAAAGTCTCTTTACACTATTGGGTGTGCCTTATTATTATGGTTACGTATTATTATCTTGTATATTTATTTTATTTATTTTTAGTTCATGTAATGGAATTTTTCCATGTATGAATACGTGCCATTTTTTTTGCTAAATTTCAATCAGACCTGGCTAAATACACTAAGAATTTGATGTACGTATTGACCTGTCCTGTTATTTCCTGTGTCATCGACAATTTCAGTCTGTACTTTTGTTCGTAAAACTGGAGCCGGATGTTGCGATTGGAAAATTAAATAAAAAATGATGGACGTTTATGGACGACGAGTTGTTGCAAAAGGTAGAAACTTTGTTTATTCTGTGCCCATTTCTTAGTATTTCAAGCATTAGGTACTTTAATGCATACTTCTAGCACTTGTTTGCCCAGTTCTGATTTCAATGTTCCTTGATATTTTTATCTACGATTACGAACCGTGCTCGAGGGGAAATATTTCAGGGCGCTCAATAAACGTTTGCATCCTTCTCGCACTTTATTTTTTGCCCGGCTGCCACGTTTGTGTACGAGCAATACGGCAGACAATCGTGTGCCAAATACCGGCAGCTTTGATGTAGCAACAAGTTGCTGAAAATTTGCATGAACGTCTTCGCTCTTGGCCGCGCTCCGGCCCAGCCCTCATCTTCCCGTGATTAAAGCTAATCGTTATTGGCACCGAGAGCGGCTGCATCGTGGTCGCCGAGACAGCAGCAACAAGTGGCTAAACTTTTGCTAATGTCGAATGACGTGCCCACTATTCGACGCTCCGGTTTCTCGAACGGTGAAAGTTGGGAACACAGCCCGGTCCATTTATCATTGATTCGCGTGCCCATCGGCCGTATTCGCCACTTTCACCCTATTCTTCCTCTCGTGTATTGCAGGCAGACGATGCAGCTAAAATATTCGTTACAGGCGACATTGGAAAAAAAAAAAAAAAAAAAAAAAAACATGGACAGGTCGGATGGTGCGCGAGAATCTTTATTCCCAGAAAGCGGTCCGAGAGATAATGAACAAGTCTCGGAATATTCGAGCTTCGAGTTCTCAAGCCCTCCTAGAATTTCTCGGAGAATCTTAAATTTCGCATTCGCTGTAAAATCAACCGCGCGCATAGAAAAGCAAGTCCCCGATTCTCCTTCTTCTTCGCTGGCTAGATCGTGCCGTATCGCGTGAAACCGTAGTCAGGCGTGCCCCATCGCGCGGGTAAACGATGGGGCACCGTATACTCATCCTTCTATTCGTTCGCCTTCCTGGGGTAACTTCAGCCGGCCTAGTGCCAGGCACTGTGCGAAGGTAGCCTCAGCTAGCTGCTGGACCCGATGCAAATTTACATGAAAAAGAGCGGAGCCGACCAGCCGCTCTTCTGGTGAGTACCGGCCGGGCGATGGATACCTTAGTCCTGAGGCCCCTCCGGTTTCACGGTTGTGCGCGACCCCAGCACACCGTCATGACGGCGCCTTCGAAGACCTCTTGCGCGCTCAAGACTAAATTTATTCGAAATTACCCTCTTGAATTTCTTCCGCAGCGCGACGGACGGAGACCGCACACCGCTTGCACAACGTGTAAGGTAACCTCATACGTCGCGCGAACGCTCATTTTTCTCATATCCCTCTTTTCCTCGTCGCGGCGGAATACCGCTCGTGTATACTTTGTGTACCCGCCCGTGACTCTATCCAGCCGGTCGGAAACTAAGACTCCGGGATTTTTTTTTTTAATTGCGTCGTTTAAAAAAAAATATACAATTTTTGATTTCATTGATTTGATTTTTTTATTTGAGACGAAAAAGAATACGGCCAGATGAGTGATAATTTTTTTTTTTTAATGGGTGCGTTTATTTTGGTTTAAGCTAATATTTGCAGACTGAGCTGAAAACTGATAAAACCAGGTGGATCGATACCGGATAGGTAAAGGATCGATGATCGATGAAACAGCGCCAACGCTCGATGTGCATCAGAATCGATCACGTAGTTATGATGCTATAGGATTATGTAAAATTTACGATCAATGACTGCGACCGCTCTAACCGGGAAAATGTTTGGCCTAATAATCAAGAACATTACTGCCTAATAATCAAGAACATTACTGCCTAAAGCTTATTATTCCACACGGATACCAAAGTAAACATATTTTAAAGATACGATATTTTATTTCATTGATTTGATTTTTAAAAATTTGTGTCGGAAAAGAATACGGCCGATATAGATGAGTGATTAATTTTTTTGAATGACTGCGTTTATTTTGGTTTGAGAAAATATTTGCGGACTGAGCTAAAACGCGATAACACGAGGTGGATCGAGATCGGATAGGTAAAGGATCAAACAGCACCAACGCTGGATGTGTATCGGAATCGATCACGTGGTTCCAATGTTATAGGATTTGTTTGGAAAATGTTTGGCCCAATCCTCAAGAAAAGGACTGCCTAATGCTTGTTATTCCACGCGGATAATAAAGTAAACAAACACACTTTGTCAAGTGTCAGGAAGTCTATTGTTATTTGTTCTGTGACATGTCAGCGACGAATAAAACTTATTATGTTACCTATATAACTAATATCTACAGAGCAGAGTTTTCCAATAGCCAAAAGACCAAACGCAATTGAACGTTGGTCCCTAAATGGTAATTTCTCGATCCCACATTTCCGTTAGCCGGGAAAAATCAATTTTTTACGAGTTCTTCAGAGACTACATGACATAGACGAGTCCTGGAGTTTCAACTCGTTATCCCTCTTCAAGATGCTATCAACGTGTCCAAGGTAATCTTTTCCTCAAAAGAAAAATTATAGTGCACCACGGACATCAGCATGAACACCTTTTCGCTACCGCGTTTTTCAACCCTGAGAATGCATCAGACCCTCGTCGGTAATCCCTCTCGGTCTCAACAAGCGCTCTATCTCCAAATACACTTCTTCATCTCTCTCCCGGAACCTCAAATGCCGTAACTACCGCGCTCAACCACCATCATCGTGCGCCGGCCACCGTTTCCGCCAGGCGCAATAATTTTCGCCCAATTATCGCCAGCTCTAACGGTTTGTTTGCTCACTCATTCCGTCCGTAACCCCAGCTCGCGTTCAACTCACATTATAATCATGGCGGATAATTGATATCCAATTTCGTCATCGTTTCTCGGCTTGCCTGCACCGAAAGGAACTGATTAACGCCCTGTCGGCACGCCAGCGTAACGAAAAGCGAGAGCATTTGTACATTTATTGATAATGGACTATTTGGTGATTTTCAAAAATTTGATTTATTTAAAATGTCCTTCGCTACTGCGTGCGATAATGAAATGCATCGCTTCGTCGTGGCCAGCATTCAGTCGTGTATAAGTAGTTATAAAAATAGGCTCCACAGTGATTTCTCCGAAGGAAACAGATACGTATTGGTATACAAATCGAATTGTGCCATGCACTGTAAAAAAAATTGTAAATTTAATGTACCGGACTGGACATTTTTATGCAAAAATTGGTACATCAAATTTAATGTACAATTGTGATGACAAATTAATATACTTTTTCATTGAAATTAAAGAATTATTTAAAATAAAGTATTCCCAAAGTTTTTCATACACTGAACATTAATATTTCATCAGAATTGTATATGAAATTTAATATACCAATTTTTGCATAAATACTTCCAGTCCGGTCCATCAAATTCCATAACATTTTTTTTTATAGTGCGGACTCCTTAACTCTTCCCTCATATCCCTCACTGTCAAAAAAAAAAAATTATAAATTTAATGTCCCGGCCTGGAAGTTTTTATGCAAAAGCTGGTACATCGAATTTAATGTACAATGTGATGAAAAATTAATATGATTTTACAGTGTAGTTAAAGTAAAGTATTTCTGAAGTTTTTGTCATACTGTACATTAATACCAGTTCATGCATGAAAACTTTCGATACCACTATATAAAATTTTATAACAATTGTTTTTATAATTCTCTATACCTATGCCTCATACGATGTTCCCCCTCTTGCGCTCCATCCCTTTTGTTCCTTTGATTCTCGACTGCAGAGAAATGGCGGTGAAGCGTTTACACGCGGAATGAGCCGCAGACGCGGAGCGCAAAGGGTCGTTTACTAATGACGCTCATTAAAAAAATTACTTGCAAATTACTGTAATGCTGAACTTTGCATAAGTATCCGCCCGCGGTATGAGCAGAATGACATTACTCATGCTATACCGTCATTACTTATTTAAGTAAGGGCCAAGTGTGGCAGACTGCACAACAGTTGGAAAATCTCAATGTGTCCCACGGATGGAGCGCGAGTACAAGCAAGTGAAATAACACAATTAATGTCACAATCCCTCGTGATCGTAGGTCAGCCGAACATGCGCCTCCTCCATCACGAAAAAATTAGACGATAAACGATGATATTTTCACACACAAATGGCAGCCTAAACGGAACAACGAGTTCTCTAAAAAGCAGCGCAGCGACACCTCTCGCAGACTCTCGTCATTTCCAATGTGGCAACATGCAACAACTTCCTACACTGAGAAAAAGAAATGGTGGAATTAAGCAAATGCGCGGTGACATACGTTCGAAGGTGTATTTTGTTGGTCCAGCAAAAATGTTTGTTTCAGTCGACAAATTTTTAATAAATTAAAGCAAATAATCGTTTAACAAAACAATGTTTTATGTGTACTAAACAAATAACAGCTTTGAACATATGTCACCGCGACTTTTGGTTAATCCAACCAATTTTTTTTTCTCAGTGTAAGACACCTACAGTGGTTCTCTCGATTAACAGAAACGGCGCTGTCCCATCTATCCTCGAATAACACCAGGCAATTAGCATGACATAAAACAGTGCCTCTGTACATTCCCCCCCCTCCCCCCCTTTCAATTCTCGCGAGTACAGAAACAGTCAGGAAAGCAAATGAGTAACGAAGGTGGAAGAGCGGGGGTCTATTGCTGTTTGCTAATTATCCCCATTAACGACGATGTGGAAATCCTAATGACCGTCCGGGACAGGTAGTCATTTAGCAAAGCCTGAGCGCCCCGTGTTCGGCTTGCGCAACAGAGCAGTCGGCTGAGTTGAAACCGTGGAGCTCCGGGAGCTCAGCATGTGCAGTTTCCCCTAGCCGGCGGACTGCGTTCCACCTCTGGCTTATTTCCATATAAATATACCGCCTCCGCGTATGGGGGCCTGACGCTCGCGCGATCATCAGCTTGCTCTCCGCAGCACACAGTGGCAGTGCGCGACCTTCGGTAATCGCTATATGTACCACCGCACCGTTCGATTACTGGAATTACATGCCTGTGCAAAAGACGAGCCGTGGAGAGGCAGAAAGGCAAAGAAAAAAAGAGGGGAAAAAAACTGCTGGGAGATGAGATGAGCCGACGAGGGAACGAGAAATATATAAGGCCCTCCTCGGTGTGTGCGTCCATGCCAGGAAAACCGATCTTCTTCCCCTCGGGGATCGACGAGGAGTGAGTATTACCAGGAAGCGGAGTGCACCGGATGCGAGCATGGAGCACATTCATACAGCGGTCAACTTCGAAGAAACCGGTGGAGATATTACATAGGGCCGACGGATCGGCAGGAGCATAATTCAGCGCGGAAAATTATGTATAGCATGATGGAAGAAGGGTGCAACGAGAAACGAAGAGGAGAAAAACATAAAAAATATTGATTTTTTTTTTTTTTCTAACGTAAATTACTCCGCCTCATTGAGAATATTCCCTATACGGACGAGAAACGTATTATTTATCACTATGGTATGGGTAGTCATATTTCCCTTGGAATAGGAGTTAACGCCGGTGTGCACCAGTGTTTGATGGGCATTGTGCTGGAGCGTGGTAAAGATGAGAAGGTACCGGGGGAAGCTTGACTGGCGATAGGTGCAGCGCTGTGAAAGACGGGAAGAGGCTCTGCAGCTCAACATCGGCTGCTGCGCTCTGTCGAACAGTTTCCTTTTAGGGTCACCCCGTTCTTTTCCTGAAACGCCTCTTGTCGTCGTCTCGATCATTCCGCTTTTCACCGTATCGAATCGTCCTCATAAACATCCTGCGAGGAGCTAAAGTATATTAAAAAAATGAAGGAATAATCGTTAAGCATTTACAGTGGATCGTAAAACGCTATGACGCCGCTGTAAGAAGCTCTATTGCTCCGGCTCCATTGTCCGCGAAGCATAAAACGTCCTCGTTGCTCCAGCCAGGAAGCGATATGGCCATGCGTGCTGTGTACTGGAGAACTTCGGAACTGGAAAGACACTTCTGTTCCGTTCAGCCTCAGCAGTTTGCTTCGTTCGATCGTCGTCTGAACTTGGTTGCGTTGCTACCAAGGCGTTGATTCCCTGATTTCATTACCGCCAGCATCCAGGCTCACATATGTCGTCGCCGTTCACACATTTTCGGAAAGCAACCGATCTTCCAAAATGCTCACTTCTTGATGCGGTTATGAAGTTGATGGGGTTGATGAAGTTGATGAGGTTGACGAGGTTGACGAGGTTGATGAGGTTGATGAGGTTATGAGGTTGATGAGGTTATGAGGTTTATGAGGTTGATGAGGTTATGAGGTTTATGAGGTTGATGAGGTTATGAGGTTGATGGGGTTGATGCGGTTCATGAGGTTATGAGGTCGATGGGGTTGATGGGGTTGATGAGGTTGATGAGGTTGATGGGGTTGATGAAGTTGATGAGGTTGATGGGGTTGATGAAGTTGATGAGGCTATGAGGTTCTTATGAGGTTTGTCAATTCCATGAACTCTGAGACCTGCATTGATTTCGAATGGTCCGTACCTTTTTCCACGGAGGTTCTTCCCTATGTTCTCAGTATCCCATCTTCCTGCCTTCTTCAGCTTTCATCCGTAAACGAATACGTTCAATTATGCAGCCTGCTGCTGGCAAATTTGAGTTTTCCATCTCCAATTTCCACGAACCATGAACGGATGACCAAGATAGGGAGGCGTATAAATGGGGATAAATAGGAATGCCGAGAGGGGACCGGGGACTTCTTCGAAATGAACCTCCGGGCTTGAGGCAGCCCCTAAGAGTTAAAGTGGTCGAAGCGGTTGCTAACCCAATTACGGCTGTGGTCAGACTTCGGATGACACTAGAAAAACCAGCATTCGTCAAGAGCACAGGGAAACCACGGTAAAACCTACGCCCGGTGTAGCCGGTTACATGCCGATTCCCGGAGCTCCGATGATTACGTGAACGACGAGGCACGACTTACGGCAGTATCAGTACACGCTGTACACCTTAGCACGCTCCCGCTCACGAAAGACATTTTACACGCGGCGGGTATGGAATCCAAGCCTCCGGGTCACCTGTGGAGTACTGGAGTGGCACGCTAGCCAGTGGACAACTGGAATCGGTCAAATAATAGGTAGAGATAATCACAGTTGCCCGGAATCATGAGGCTTGTGTTCCTGCCGGGTCGCTTGGGGGTCCGGATGAGGTCCGGACGCACAAGGAGCTGCGGAGCATGGATCGAATCGCGCATCGATTTATAAATAACATAGAACGCGTGCAAAGTCTCCAACCGACATAGCCGGATAAGCAACCAAGGTGAAGACAAGTGAAGAAGCGAATAAATCTGCAGACCAGGTCTGACCGAAGTTGACTCCTGAGAGAGACGGGTCTTAGAAGAACGGTCTTTATCGCTCTCAAGCAACTTCCCGCGGGTAACATACGTTCAGCAATTACAGTGAGGTCAGGTTCTTTAACATTTGCCCAGGGCTGCGATAGCGGGGGAAGGGGGGAGGGAAGACCATAAGGGATAACCAGAAGGCATTAACGCTCCGGCTAATTGCTCCCGAGTATTCGCTACCGCGGTGCGCAACTAGCTCCGTGCCGGTTTCTCCATTTCCCCCCCCCCCCTCCTCCTCCGCCTCTTCGTCCTCTTTCTTCTTCTTGGTTCGCGTACTCGAGATTTGCTGACTCGTGATGTGTGCGCGAGCGGCTTTAATCGATTCGGAAGAAACGTACCGAGTTCGCGGCAACGGCAGCGCAAGTAAGTGCTGCAACGAGGAGCTCGCTTGAGGCCATTCGCACGATGCTCTTTCGACCACCTGATTGTGGTATAACTGACAGGAGTCTATTGCATGCCCAACTGCAGAAGTTTCGCAAATTTTTTTACCTTCCATTATGGCCTTACGAAACGGGTAAAAAATCCTTCGGCCTCAGAAATTAAAAATTTTAAACTGGAAATATGTCACTTCCGGTTTTAAAAAACGAATTTTGTGACAGGGAATGACGCATACCGTAAATATGTAACTTTCAGTCGAAAAGTGAGATTTTCAAACTGATGTGACGGCACTTCTGGTCAGAAAATGAGATTTTCAAACCGGAAGCGACGTATTTCCGGTGTGACATCACTGCTGGTCAGAAGATTACATTTTCAATCCGGAAGTGACGTAATTCCGGTGTGACGTTACTTTTGATCGGAAAATGGGATTTTCAAACCGGAAGTGACGTGTTGTCGATAAATCGCCGGAAATCTAGGCTTCCGGTTTCTAAATATAGTTTATAGCGAGGGCGCGAATCGACCGAGCCGCAACAACCTGCTAGTGGTACTATAAAAGAGAGTTCATGGGTCGAGAAAACACTCGAGGCTTTTTTCCTGCATGCAGCCGCAATAACGGCAACCTCAGGATCATTCCCATTCTCCCCCCCGTCGGTCACACTTCGATATACACGAAATATTGTATAGTATACCTATACGGATCAATGAATATTGCCTCTCGAAATCCCTATTGTTGGCGAGGGTCTGCCGGAGAGAAGACGAACGGGAGAGAGAAAGGTCCATTGTGTGCTCTACAATGCTACAATGATCCACGTCGGATACCTGCATTCTGTGTGTCTATCTATCTATCTATCTCAGCGTCTCTCTCGATCTGCATCTACCGTTGGATCTCTGTCGTGTACCTGCGACGATAATGCACCTGTGTCGTGCATCAATCCCTTTTCGTATCGGAAGTATCGCTCGACAGAAAGTCCCGCACAGGTTCCATAGAACCGCACAATTAAATTTATAGCTCACGAAAAAACACGGCACAATGTACGAATCTTGTGCCCGGTACATTTTTTTAGGCTGCATGTAGTACAGCGTAAAAAAAATAGTAAAAAGCTACTTGAAATCACAGAAAGTGTCAACTGTAGATTTCAAAATATAAGCGATTAGTTTAAAAATGCAAGCGTAAATTTAACAAGTATATATAAAACTTTTTATTGCTAAAAAATTTTTTGGAGAAAGAATTAAATAGTGTTATAACCTTATATAGTAACAATATTCTTTATTCAAGATTATGATAATTTGTTATTGCCTTCACATTGAAATTCGCACTTTGCGTCCTTATAATTTCTCTTCATTACCGATAGAAGAATTGTGCCCGTATTAGCCGAATGCTCACTCTTTGTTCGCTATCATTGACAAAGCTTCCTCTAAGAGGAAGCCAACAATTAATCAGCCGGTCATCGTGAAAATTCATTCGCGTCACTTTCATTAAACACCGGCCCTAAAATAAACGAACCTAATTTAAAAAGTGAAACAGCTTCATAGACCCAAAAGCCAAGAATCTCAGTAATGTCAGAAATGAAGAGAGCCCAAAGTTTGTTCGTACAAAGCACTGGAGTAAGACAGTAATTCGTGCTAGTAAAAGGAGCCCATAAAGGTTGCCGAGGGCATGTTTGTAAGGTCCACAGGAATCCTCTCCCGCTCATTGTTCGCCATCATAGCCAAGGTTTCCTCTGCGAGGAAGCCAAGAATTAATCAGCACACTATCGCGCAATGCTCGGTGACGAATCTCGCAAGGCCCAATCATAGTGAATATTCATTCGCATCACTTTCATTAAACACCGGCCCTAAAATACACGAACCTAACTTAAAAAGTGAAACAGCTTCATAGACCGAAAAGCCAAGAATCTCAGTAATGTCAGAAATGAAGAGAGCCCAAAGTTTGTTCGTACAAAGAACGAGAGTAAGAAAGTAATTCGTGCCAGTAAAAGGAGCCTATAAAGGTTGCCGCCCGAGACGAGGGCATGTTTGTAAGGTCCACAGGAATCCTCTCCCGCTCATTGTTCGCTATCATTGCCAAAGCTTCCTCCGCGAGGAAGCCAAAAATGAATCAGCACCCTATCAAAAATTAATCAGCGCACAGCGTAATGCACGGTGACAAATCTCGCAAGGCCCGATCATAGTGAATATTCATTCGCGTCACTTTCATTAAACACCGGCCCTAAAATAAACGAACCTAACTTAAAAAGTGAAACAGCTTCATAGAACCAAAAGCCAAGAATCTCAGGAATGTCAGAAATGAAGAGAGCCCAAAGTTTGTTCGTACAAAGAACGAGAGTAAGAAAGTAATTCGCGTCAGTAAAAGGAGCCCATAAAGGTTGCCGCCCGAGACGAGGGCATGTTTGTAAGGTCCACAGGAATCCTCTCGCTCGGCAGTCCCAAGGAGCGTCGAGAGGGCAGGCCGTAAGTATATCGTGGGGGTGCAAGAGATGACTCCGCCGCCGCCGAGGCTTCCGGCTTTAAATCCAATCCTGCCACGCGGATTAATAAAAGGATTCGCAGAGTTTAGGCCGTTCTTATATTGCTTCGACGTTACCTCTTGCTCGGCCTCTCTTTCTCTCTCTGTCTTCTTATCCTCCCCCTAGCTGCCTCGCTAGAATGAAAATGAGGAAGAGCTTCGCGTGAGCCCGTCCGACGGATTTTATCCGTCAATACGCGGCGTTGCGGCGCCTTGCCGTCGCGAATAGAGGGATGAAGAGAAATGACAGAAGTGATTTTGCCCTCGCTTCGACCGCCTTCGTACCTCGATCATCCTCTTTTCCCCCCTCCATCTTCTTCTCCCGTACCGCGCAGAGAAGAGATAAACTCATCCGCGTAGGAGCTTTCCCTCCCCCACTTATATGTAAAAGATAAGGTTTTGTTTTTTTTTCTTGCATGAAAAGACGTAAAAAATTAATCATTTTTAACCCCTCAGGAAGGTTATCTGACTGTAGACTGAATTATTCGAATCCCGTCTTAAATTATCACGAATGTCTTATTCGTGATAATTAATTATTGAGACTAATGGAATATTAATTGTTAAGAATAATTAAGACCGACATTCGAGATTACGTTAGATAGAATTTTTTACACCCAGAAAAAAAATTTATTTGACGGTGACCATTTATTGGGTTTGAGTAAAATTTTTATTTGATTAAAATAAATATCTATTTAAATTAAGTAAATAGTTACTTAAATGGAATAAATATTTTACTTAAACCAAATAAACGGTGGCTGTCAAATTATTTTTGTGGGTGTGCATCGTACAGAAATCTCGAGATGGGGATTTTTTTTGTAAATCAATTTTTCAAACCGGAACTTCCTGGACATAAAAACCTTGAAATGAAAAATGTTCACAAAAAGAAAATTCTCTCTACGAGAACCCAAAAAAATAGCCTATCCTAAGTTCTGCCATGAGTAAATGTAAAATTGGAAAAGTCCGATTAAAACATCAGTTAATTTAGCGGTGTGTGTTGACGAGTCTTCGCGTCCTATTCGCGTATGTAAAAAATACTGAAGCGACGGAAAAACCACTTCCAATTAATGCATGTTCCCACAAAGATCATAGCTTTCGGAAGGGTCTTGCAAAAATTTGAGTAGTCACAGTCATCTTGGTCCATGAAAGCACACGCATAGAGCAAAAACAGACACACATAGAGAGAAGGTAGAAGACCGGGACTGTGCGCCTTCCTCCTTTCTTCCCGGTCGTTAGAGCCAAAATGTTCTCCATTAACGCCTCCGTCTCTTCTATCCTTTTGTCAGTTGGCAGACGAGCTAGCGCCAAAGCGATATTAAAAAGTCCGGTCCCGGCGCTCGGCGGGCTCAGCAATAAAGCTAACTGCTCGCACGCGTTACGGTCCGCGTTCTACACTCGTCGTCGTGGCTGTCGTCATCCTCAACTAACTCAGCTCGCTCCAGTCCAGAGGCATCAGAAGCGGAAGTGCTATCACGTTTTCCCGGGCGCAGAATATTTCGCTTTTACTTCAATTCGATGCTGTGTTGTATATCGTTTGCTCGTCGTATATGCGCCTTTGTGAGATCTGCGAATGAAGGAACCGTGTAAAGACTCAGCAGTTTTTTCGTCATACATTAGATTATCGCTTTTGCAGTTGTCATAGATAATACGTGTAAATCATACATTTTTTAAATTAAATTTGAAAACCGGGAAATCATGTTTATTGAAACTTCAGCATCTCATCAAGAAATACAAATACATCTTCTCGTGTATTCGCCTCTGTGAGATCTGCGAATGAAGGAACCGTGTAAAGACCCAGCAGTTTTTTCATACATTCATTCATACATATTCAGTCATACATTAGATTATCGCTTTTGCAGTTGTCATAGAAAATACGTGTAAATCATACTTTTTTATTAAATTTAAAAACCGGGAAATAATGTTTATTGAAGCTTCAGCATCTCATCAATAAATACAAACACATCTTCTCGTGTATTTGCCTCTGTGAGATCTGCGAATGAAGGAACCGTGTAAAGTCTCAGCAGTTTTTTCGTCATACATTAGATTATTGCTTTTGTAGTTGTCATAAATAATACTTGTAATTCATACAGTTTTTTATTCGATTAAAATTACCAAGAAATCATCTTTATTGAAGCTTCCACATCTCATCAAGAAATACAAATACAAATTCTCGTGTATTCGCTTCTGCGAGATCTGCGAAAGAAGAGACCGTAAAGACTCAGCATTTTTCTTATCGTACATTAGATCATTGCTTTTGCTGTTGTCATAGATAATACTTTTAATAGCAAAAAATACCGAGAAATCATGATTATTGAAGCTTCAACATCTGATCAAGAAATACAAAATGCTAACATGTCACAAAGCTTTTTCGTGCGGTTTCCGTAAAAGTTTGGAGAACCTGTTCGATCCCCCGTTCCGACTTTCCGGCGACGCTCGCGATTCCCTCTTGATATTTAAATACAACATCGAAGAGGGACGATGGAAATGGATTTGGTGCCCGAACAGAAAGACAAGCTGCCTGGCTTGCTCGCCCACTCCGGCTCGTCTCGTGAAAGAAAAATAATTTGACATATATTTTTTTATTTTATTTTTTCCAAAGTTTGAATATCGCCTGGGAACTTCTAAAGCGGTCTTCGCTCGCCCGACCCTCCGTCCCATTCTTTCATCCGCAGTGGGTACAGCTACCCGGCGTCTCCTCAGCGGACATCAGCTCGTCGCCCGCCGACTACGACGAGGGTGAGAAGGCACGAGCTCTCAAGAGGGTGGAGGGAACGAGGGTTCGAGCGAGGCAGGAGGGTTGTAGCGACCAATTTCAAAGCGATTTTTTACCGAGATAAGTTTACGTTAATTGAGGGCTTATGGTATTCGATGCTACGGTGTTGTACAGTATTTTTTTTATACACGCGTATCGAAAACCGTCGGATGTCGATGCCACGCTATGTAATTGTTCGTAAACAATTTTCGTTCCTGCGACAAAATTACTTTCCTACAAGTTTTCACTTAGTGAACCGTACAGCATGAAATGTATGGTTTCGAAAACTTGGAAAATCGAGATACTTTCGTTGAGGACACGGCGAAGTGATCCACAAAATATTAGCAAAGCAATAAAGATTCGGGACAAAGGGGTTTCGCCGATAATAATTTTCCTGAAATTTACGCGAAACACATCACGCCTCTATTATGATAGAGCGCACTCAATAGAGCGGCCTTTATTCGGTACCTATCGTAAATCAGTAATTTGGGGCCGAACTAGCAGCCCTTTAAAACCGCGTGTTACTTCAGCGGATAACAGCCGACACATGTACACAGCCCGTTATTGATGCCTGGTTTTCTGGGTTGCTGGTTATTTTGCTTGATGTCTTAAAGTAGCTATGTCGCTTCCCGCTCATTTCGCATAAGTTATCGAAAAGAAAGTGAATATTGCAAGTACTTCTCGATGGTATAAAAATCTGAAAAAATGCATGCATTTTGCATAATAATAATTCCAAAATGTATTTTCAGACATCTTTTTCCGTATAAAAAAATTCAAAAATCAAAGCTAATAGAAAAATCCGAAAAAATTCATACGTATTCAGAAAAATAAACGAATCATTTTCATAGAAAACAAAAGTTGTTTTGCCGGGCAATTTGTTAAACAATTATTTTTTTTATTAATTTGTTAATAACATTTTGGAATTATTATTGTGCAAAATTAATCTTTTCAGTATCTTTAATCTGCATGAATTTTTTCAGATTTTTATATAACGGGATAGAGTATATGAAGCAAGACATCCAGCCGGACATCCAGCCGGACATCCAGCCGGACATCCAGCCGAACATCCAGCCGAACATCCAGCCGAACATCCAGCCGAACACCCAGCCGAACATCCAGCCGAACATCCAGCCGAACATCCAGCCGAACATCCAGCCGAACATCCAGCCGACCATCCAGCCGAACATCTTCGATCCCAATAAGACATCGAACAAGATATCCAGAAAAACCAGACATCAACGACCGGGCAGTGCACGTTGCTGCAAGATCCAGTTTTCTCCGCATTGTCCGCAGTTGAACTATTCATCCGCAACCTATCGCCAGATAAATTCCAATTGCCGCATTGAGAGTTACGAACGAGAAGGAAGGATAGAGAACTGACAAGGTATAGCCGAGTTTCCTGCGGTTCAGCTCGGCAATATACGTAATCGTCCTCGCGCCAAGGGGCGGAAGGGGTAGAAAGCTCCGGCCGATGCTGCGAGAAGCTGTGGGGTAGTTTGCTGCGGCGCGTACGCGTTCCAACATGAATATTGCCAATTTACGGGTAGAGGAAAGAGTGAACATACGGTTCTCACCTAGCCTCGCGTATCCTGGCCGAGCCGGTTCTTGCAACCCCCCCCCCCCCCCACACCCCACGAACTCACCCCGCCAGCAGAACAGAAGCACTACGAGTAGAACGAACCAGCGAAGCAGTAGAAGCAACCCCTTCCTCCTCCAAGTCTTCCCTCACATTCGCTTTTTATATATATTTTTGCCTCTCTTCCACCTCCGACTCGCACAGTAGCCTCTATTTCCTCGGGCCCATATACCATCCCACCTTCCCGCGACCTCCAGACGAGGGGAACCGGGGAGGTGCGGAGATTCGGTATGAAGGTAGGAAACTCGCGCGAGAGCGGGCGAGGTGGCCGCTTGACGTGATATTGGAAAATGGCGTCGGCGTGTGCGAAGGAGTCTGTTCTGGCAGATGCAAAGAAAGGGAGAATGTGAGGAGGAAGGCGGAAGGAAAGAGCGAGAGGATTCGTAGGTCGGTGGAAGGTCGCAGGCGAAGGTGGAGGTACAACCACCATCGCCGCCGCCTTCTGTGCGAGCCGACGGGGGGGATGGGGGGTGAGGAAGGCGAGAGAACGAGTGAGTGGAAAAAAGCGAGCGTGGAGCTAAAGGAACGCGGAGCAGTCGGAGGACTGCTCCGATGACGGCGACTGCGAGAGAGGGTGGTAGTAGCAGTAGTGGTGGAGGGTGGTAGTGGGGAAAAATAAAATAAATTGCTCAACATATCCAATAAGGTGGCAGAGCCGTTGCCCGGGACGACGCCGACTCACTACTCACTTTTCTTTTTCCCTACTGTGTCCTGGCGGAGCTTCCACCGATGCTTCTCTATGCTCGTAACTCCCCGGGAAGAATCGAGATATTGCGCCGCGTAAGAATATTTCAAAATATCTGGACGGGATTAATGTTTGATGCATGAGCGCGAGCTCCGACGCCGGATTTCCTCCGTGGTTCGAACGAGTTTGCCGAAGACCTGGGCGACACCTGAGAGGTTCCCAATGTATCTGGAAATCCGCACACAGAAAAAAAATTTATTTGACGACCACCTTTTATGCAGTTTCAGTAAAATATTTATTTGATTTAAATAACTATTTATTTAAATTAAGTAAATAGTTACTATTTAAATTAAGTAAATAGTTACTTAAATGAAATAAATATTTATTTAAATCAAACCAATATTTTACTTAAAGCAAATAAACGGTGGCCGTCAGATAAATCATTTTTCTCGGTGCGCGTGGAAAATGTATTCGGGCCGAAATTATGCAAATCACAAACAGGACAAACAGGCAGAAATGGGAAAGTGGTTTTTTTTTTTGGGAATCTTTGGACATGTAAAACGTATTTCTAGACCATGATATGACAGTCCATTTTTTGTGGGATTGCAATACTTTCTCGCGTTACCCGCGTCGCATGTGATGAGGAAATGGAAATCACACCCATAAAAATAATTTATTCGACGGTCACCGTTTATTTGGTTTAAGTAACATATTTATTTGATTAACATAAATATTTATTTAAGTTAAGTAAATAGTTACTTAAATGAAATAAATATTTATTTAAATCAAATAAATATTTTACTTAAACCAAAGGAAGGGTGGTTGTCAAATAAATTATTTTTCTGGGTGCAATGACAACAATAATAACAACTTTGAGAGAACTTGAGACCCAAAATTCCCTGGATTCGGAGTTAAAGTGTGATGACCTTAATTCGAACAAAATATTTGCGATGTCCACGACAGCGGTCGCTCCGGCAACGCTGTCACAGAAACTGTTGCAAAAACACTTGCGTCGCGATAGACGAAAAGACAGCTTTTTCGCCTAGATATTCCGCCGGAAGAAAAAGAAAAGCCCCCGGAGAGGAAGCGATCGTGGCACATGCGCAGAGACGATTGTCTCCTCTTTTCTCTTTCCACACGTTTTTTTTACTATCTTCCACCCTCCGGAATGGTTATAGGAAGCCGTAACGGGGAAGGGGGGTTGAGGGGAGGCCGGGAGAACGTATAACGTGGAGTATTGGATCAGAGGATACCTAACGTTACCACCCTCACAGTCTTCTCTTCCTTCCCTCCCTTCCGCACCCCATCGATATTACCATACATATAGGGTGGCCCGTAATCTTCCCCACCTTTCCTCCTGCCGCAGTTCGCCGGCAAGCGTTCAGCTTCCTCGTCCGCCATCCTCCGCATCGTTCATCTCCGCTTCCCATATCTCGCTTCTTTCGCCGGTCCGTCACAGAGGCGACGTCGCCAAAGTGACGACTGCACTCCGTACGCAGCCTTTGTGCCCGGTGGCTCGCGCGTACGGGGAGTCGGGGTGTGGCGGGTCGGTTATCAGCGAGGATGGAAAGTGGAACGACATCGGGGAAAGAGGGAACGGACCTCGAAGCCTCCGAAGTTCAGAGGCGCGCGGGCCTTTCCTGGTTTCTTCGGTTATCGGTGGATACCGCACAGCGGTAGCATGCTGGATTAAGAATCCGAGCTTCCGATTGGTCTTCGTTTCCTCCAACGCCCTCGAGCGTCTTCGCTGCCCCCGTATATACATCGTCTGGGTGCAACCACCCTCCCCGTTCCCGCGCTCCATCCCGGTCCCCTCCAACACATGCAATGGCCCTACTATACTTTTTCCTCGCAGACCCCGTGCGTGTACGTGGTTGGCTCGAAGCGTTTCTTCCGCACCTTGGCACATGCTATATTTGCAGGTGGAATATTCAGCGCACACACCGTCGACCGCGCGCGGGGGAGGATGTTGGGAAAGCGCGGCGAACGAAAGAGCTGCTAGCTAGGTGAAACGGGGAAACTCATTTTTCTTCGCCTCCCAGGGTGGGTGACGACGAGAATTTGAAAGAACGAACCGAGGAAGCGGGGAAGAAATCATCCCCGGGCCATCCCCTCGCCGGCGGAGGGCGGAAAGAAAGTGGCCTCCTTCGCACGACGTTGGGTTTCCTATACGACGGCGAAAGAAAAATACGTGTGTGGTCTGCAGCGCACCGAAGCTGTTGGGTGGCTCCGCACTCCCGACGATGAGGAGGGCCGGGCGAGAGTCGGGGGTTGCGTGATTCACGTGTGTGCACACCACTGCGCAAGTCCGGGGAACACCAGTATAAAAGTAGCAGCCCCCGAGGCTTTCTTGACTCCACCCATACACAATCAATCAAAATCTATGCACATGTTCTGTATATATATGGGTCTATGGTCTGTTCCCGGTTTCTCAGTAACACCTAACTGCGATCATCGATCATCGCGGACAAAACATCGCCGAATGAAATGTATGGAATTCATCAAACCCCACTTGTGCGGTGGATGAATCGTTAGGTGAATCCATTATACGATATGTTAACCTTTTATAGACGCCATGCCAAAATGAAACGGATGACTGGAGTTAGGATTGATCTAATTCCGATATCGGGATTGCAGGTTGGAATCTGGATGTGTAGGTTTGGATTTCGCGTCATACCTGATCATGTCATGGGGTACAAGTGAGGAATATGGCCCACCTCGATTAGCAGGTGAATCGTTATTGTGATCCAAGGGAGAAGTGGTGGTTTAGAAAATGAAATGAAATTAAATAACAAATGAATTCACTTGCTAGGAATCGTTTTCACTTCCTTTTCCCGCCTGGAAGCACCGAATGATCAAGCATTGAATTTCATTGTGGTGAAGCTTTTCGGTCATTAGTTAAAAACTATCATAAAGCTGGAGAACTTAAGTTTCCAACTTTTCCGAGAATCTCACCGGACAAAACATTGTCGAATGAAATGTATGGAATTCATCAAACCCCACTTGTGTGGTGGACGAATCGTTAGTCCAATCCATTATACGATATGTTAGCTTTTTACAGACTTGATGTCAAAATTAAACGGATGATGAGTTGGGATTGATCTAATTCCAATATCCGGACGTCGAGTAGAATGTGGATCTGCTCGTTTGGGTTTCGCGTCATGCCTGATCGTGTATATAGGATAAAAGTGGGGAATATGGCCCACCTCGATTAGCACGTAAATCGTCATCACGATCGCGAAGTGGTTGTTCAGAAAAGAAAATGAAATGAAGTAACAAATTTATTTGCACCGAAACAGTCGAGCATTGAATCTCATTACAGTGAAACTGTTCAGCGATTAGTGAAAAACTACCACAAACCCTCAAACTTGAGTTCTCGACTTCCCGAGAACCACACCGATGTGCTCGAAAGAGAGGCCTTTCCGATTGAAAACTCCCAAACTATGTTGATCAGCGTTAAAAAAGTTTCGAAATAATTTATACCGCAGGCCCTCAGCGTTTTTTTTTCGCCTCTGCCTAGAGTCAGTATATTCGTCGAAGGGGTTGGTAAAGGGGTGCGAGGGTTCACGCGACAAGGGTTGAAACGTGGGTATCGAGAAGACACTTTCGTGCTTGAGGACTTCGTCCTCGGGGTCCTGCGCTCTTCACCGACCCTCCCTCTGTCCCTCCCTGTCTCCGTAGCCGGGCTGCGCCTCCTCTCGACGATTGTACAGAGTGAAGTCAAAGAGGACGCGAGGACAAAGAAACGCGCGACGATAGCCGAGTCGTGCCGAGAGGAGAGCATGGAAAAAAAATTAAA
>JAPYZC010003757.1:0-11424 GCA_030522665.1 Ichneumoninae sp. A BG-2022a
TGTAACAGTCGATCCGGGTCAATTGTACCAGCAATAATTAACATCTACCAATGCCAATACCAATACCAATATATTTTATTTATTTTATTCTTACATTCTGAGCAATCAGTGATAATTTATACACTTATAATTTATAACCAACCAATTGCAGACTATAACATTTATAGCAGGGCTGTATAGTTAGGCCGGCTAAAATGTCTTAGCCGGGTAAAACAGCTTAGACAGCTAATGTATTTTTTAATTTTTTAAATTTAGATTCAAATTTTTCTGTGATAATGCACCCCGGTTCTATTTCTTAATAGCGGTCGGCGAAGGATTTCATTGGTACAGAAGGATGTTACAAATGACCTCACTACCCGTTACAATTGACCCCACCGCGGCCCAAATTCTTACCGAATTTTGTTTATGTTTGAAGGGGCGGTGTTCGCAATTCCGTGCTACTTTCTGCTAGAAATTTTTTAACTTAATACCTAAGACTAGGTTAATGGTACACCATTGGATGCCGAAGCGCTAGACTGTCGGGTTTGTTGGTAAAAAAACAAAAAAGGATTTTTGTTACTTTTGTCCCCGGTCTCCCGTATTATAGGGTAAGTCGGGGTGATATGGCCGCGCGAGTCGGGGCGCGGATAGCGCCTTCTCCGCGGCATTCTGCCAGGGAAACCTCGCGGACGATCTCCGCGCCACTCCGGCCAGACTCTCGCGACCGCGACGCACACGCGAGGCCCTTGCACACCTGAACGGTCCTCGTAAGCGCGATCCGACATGAGGGCGCGAACATGCTCGCGTATGAGGGTCTTCGCCGCCCTCCCCGACGGCGCGAACCGCCGGGGCCGACTCCGCGTCCGATTCCAATTAACGCAGACTAATTGCGCGGCGTTTCGCCGCCCCGACGAACTCCCAGCCCCGATGACGGCTCCGGTCCGCCCGTACCTCGTTCCGCAGACTCGGTAATAAAATCCTCGAGGGATCGATCCGATGGTTTTATCGCGACGGTGCAAGCGTTTTTGTTCTCGCAGTCGGTTGTCCGATTTTCTGCCGGTGTGAGAGGCTCGAGGTGTCGGGAACTCGGCGATGCATTCGGCTGGCATAGCTCTGCATGGTTGGTCTCGGTGCGAAGAGGGTACAAGCTGCACCCGGTGTAAGCAGCCCGGGAGGGCCGAGCATCCGACGGCGAGAAAGGGCTTCTCGGTATTACGCTAATCCCGTTAAACTGAGAACGGGTCAGACGGTGCCGGACCTTACACCGACGCGGTGTCGTTGTATTAAGACGATAACTGCGAGGGGCTTGGACGACGTCCCGGAGTGTCGCGGCTCGAGTAGGTTCAACCCGTAACGGACATCTGTATTCGCGGGGCTGCGGCATTGTTTGGAGCTGGTGTCATTAATTTAATTTTGTAGTTGTTCTGAAGCCAGAGGAGAACACATGTGATCACAAACTAAGTCGTACAGTCGTCGAAGTATTCTATTTTTGATAAAACTGTAAAAGGAGGCGTTCATCAACTATCAATATCAATATCAGTGTCAATATATATAGGCATAGTTTGTAACTAGTGTCATTAATTAATTTAATTTTGTATTTATTCTAAAGCCAGAGAACAGATGTGATCACAAACTAACTCATATAGTTATCGAAATGTTCTATTTTTGATAAAATTGTGAAAGGAATCGTTCATCAACTATCAATATCAATGACACAATCAGTGTCAATAATTATGCTAGTATAATTGTGAAACCAGGATTATACCCTTATTATATATATTATATATATAAGGACCTTCTACCGACATGGTATTAAGCCGTTGTATTAAGACGATAACTGCGAGAGGGTTGGACTCGCGACGTCCCGGAGTGTCGCGGCTCGAATAGGTTCACCCCGTCCCGGACATCTGTATTCGCGGGGCTGTCGGATTGTTTGTAACTAGTGTCATTAATTTCATTTTGCATTTATTCTAAAGTCAGAGAACAGATGTGATCACAAACTAAGTCATATACTTATCAAAATTTTCTAGCTTTGATAAAACTGTGAACATATGTGATCACAAACTAACTCATAGTTATCGAAATTTTCTATCTTTGATAAAATTGTAAAAGGAGCCGTTCATCAACTATCAATATCAATATCAGTGTCAATAATTATTCTAGTATAATTGTCAATCCAGGATTATACCCTTATTATTTATATTATATTGTAACGAATATCGTACGCGATTGTCCTCGGTAAGCGGTCTTGAAGGACCACTCGGACAGTAGAACATTTGACGGACATACTAACGATCGACTTCACTTCGATCGTAGAATTGACAGTCAGTCTCATTCGGGACTTTAATACGAACTGACGTCCGACGCACGATACGATAGCAGATTTCGAATTAATAAACTAGCCCAAGTTCGTTATTTTTTTTATAATCGGTCTTACTTTTATTTCCGCGGAACGATACGCGCGTTATTCATTCGCGCGGACGTTACAATATATATATAAGGACCTTCTACCGACGTGGTATTAAGCCGTTGTATTAAGACGATAACTGCGAGATGGCTGGACTCGCGGCGTCCCGGAGTGTCGCGGCCGAATAGGTTCACCCCGTCCCGGACATCTGTATTCGCGGGGCTGCGGCATTGTCCGGTTGCCACGATCGAAAACACGACCGAGATAGACGCGAGCCACACACGCGGCTTCGACACCGTCCGTCGGAACAATGCTTCGACCACTTTATTCGGTCCGGTATTTGTATCGAAACTTGATTTTCATCTCGCCGATACGCCAGGATCGATAACGATTCCCGATGAACGGCGTGATCAATGGATAAATACCAGTAGCCGGTATTATCCGAGGTGGAAAATATTTCACGCGTCGCTCGCGCTCCGCCGGCCGATTCTCTCTATTCATCGGCTCTCGCTCCCTGCGGTGAGGCCGCTCAATCCACGAGTATCGACGAGTATCGAACACCCACGGGCAACAAAGGAATCCGTCGAGACAAAAGGGTACGCGTCCGCTCGATGATGCTTGTTGCGTGAATTAACACGCGTGTCTGTGAGCCGACTCGGTTGACGGTTTTTTGTTTTTTGTTTTTTTTTTAGTTTTTTTTTGTACTGAAATTTTCAGAAGGGAAACAAAAAAATAAAACGACGCGAAAATGAAAAATGTGACAGACTCGTGACTAAAATGAACTGGAGGGATGTATTCTCGAGTACTGAAACGGATCCCGTATACACCGTACAATTTCTTCATTCATCCGTGGGAATTCCATAAAATATATTAAACGCATACAGGCATGAAATATCCGTCCTCTCGCGGGCTATTCAACGTTTCCTCTCGACGGAGCTTCTGCTCCGATGCTAAACTACACTGCTTCCCCGGCCCTCCGCCCCCAGCCCGGCCCTGCCGACATGGCTCGCGATGAAAATCGTCTGAGCGCGGGAGCGCGATGCATTAAATATTTCGCGATCGTCGGATATAGCGCGAGTTGCCTGCCCACCGGGACCGTATTCTCTTTCATGCGTGCATAAGTTTCTGAGCTATGCGCCGCGTTTTACCCACTTGCTATTCTTTTTTTTTTATTCACCTCTTAACATCGAATCTAGCGGGGTTATAGGGGTTTTGTTGAATCGAGCGGTAGAATTTGGTCGGTTAGCGGCGTCCTCGAATAGAAGAATTCAGCCTTTATCTATTTTAAATAATTATTCCTTAATCTATTTTAAATCATTATTCCTTAATCTATTTTAAATCATTATTCCTTTATCTATTTTAAATAATAATTCCTTAATCTATTTTAAATAATAATTCCTTTATTTATTTTAAATCATCATTTTTTTTACGTATTCTAAATGATAATGGGTTAATCGAGTCGGCAAACTGGTAGCGCTACGAAATTTACATGTTCCGAATCGGGTGTTACGTAATGCGTAAGAGACGTTGTTTCATGAGGAAATTTACCCTACAAATACGGCGGCGAACTCGACAATAGCGCGTTTGTTATACACTGGAAACAGATGTTCGGCACTTGGACTCACGGGGCAGTCTTTCAACGCCTTTGTGATGATAGCTGAGAGACATGTTCTAAAGTACGAGTAGTCAGTCGACCGAAGGAAAAGCTCCCGTGATCTCATGTTCTATATATTGGCTATTTTTAAAAATCTATTCTGTAACTAATTCAATCCAACATAATTTACCTAATTCATTCATTTGTAAGTAATGTTGTTGATTTAATTTTGTATGTATTCTGATGCCAGAGGAAAACACATGTGATCACAAACTAAATCATATAGTTATCGAAATGTACTATTTTTGATAAAACTGTAAAAGAAGCGATCAGTTCATCAACAATCAATGTCACTGTCAATGTCAATAATTATGCTAGTGTAATTGTCAATGCAGAATTATACCCTCATTACATATATATATGGTATATTATATTATATTACATTGTATATGGTATCTTATTAGTTAACGTAAAACGGGAACAACCCGATCGTGTTGCGCTCTTCCGCACACTCTCACGAGTGGGGCCGAAGTTAACACGAATCTCCGAACGACAGAGGCTTTCCACGTGGCTTTTGCCGATCGAACGGAAACGATCGGCTCCTCAATCGTTGATCAGCCGATTTATCCGCAAAACCATTGGGCGATAATTGATTCCCGATGATTTAGTTCGCTAAAGCGGTGTCTATTCTTGAGCCACATCACTGACGCGCCGACATCATCGTCCAATACGAGACGAATGTTCGTTTCATTATCAATCAATGAATGATGGAGTTAACAATGTAGGGTAAAAGTGGGGAATATGGCCCGGTCTATATATCATTGATTTACGTGTTAATCGAGGTGGGCCATATTCACCACTTTTCCCCTACAACCCCATCCGATCATCCCACAGCCTAGCGGAGTTAAAGCGGTTTTGTTGAATCGTGCGTTAGAATTCGACCATTTAACCGAGTGCTCGAATAGAAGGATTCGGTCAAATCTCTGAACGACCGAGGCTTTCCAAATCGATATTCCAACATGAATGATCAACTGTTGTATAGTTACCACGTGGCTTTTGCCGGTCGAGCGGAAAGAATCGGCACCTCAATCGTTGATCAGCCGATTTATCCGCAAAACCATTGAGCGATAATTGATTCCCGATTATTTAGTTCGCTAAAACGGAATCTATTCCTGAGCCACGTTACTGACGCGCCAACATCATCGTCCGATATGAGACGAATGCTCCTTCCACTATCTGTCAATCAATGATGGACCTAATAATACACGACCCTGCCCGATCATCCTAAAACGGTCGTGATCACGGCTAATCATGACGAGTACGAACTGTCACACGTCTCATCGTACAGACGTCTCAGTCCAGACTGTTTTACATGACGATCGATCTTGTATCGATCCACGCGACCTTTGTCGGTCGAGGGGAAAGAATTGGCTCCTCAAGCCTTGATCAGCCGATTTATCCGCAAAACCATTGAGCGATAATTGATTCCCGATTATTTAGTTCGCTAAAACGGAATCTATTCCTGAGCCACATTGCTGACGCGCCAATATCATCGTCAAATATGAGACGAATACTCCTTCCACTATCAGTCAATCAATGTTGGAACTAATAATGCACGACCCCGCCCGATCATCCCAAAACGGTCGTGATCGATTTCCTTCAGCGAGCAAGACAGCTAATCGGTTTGAAGCCACAGAACTTCTCTTCCCTGTTGCATCCGGAGGTCGCTCCATTGCCATCCATTCCATCCACTTCTTCCAACCGCTTCCTCCTCGCCCCGTCTCCCTCCAGCCGTACGCCGGATTATGATAATGCGGCGCGCGCGAGCTCGGGCCAAGGCCGCTTTGAACTCTCCGGAGAAAATTTGCCCGAGACGTACCCTCGGCTCCGGCACGTAAATATGGAACAGTCTGATTGAAGGTGCAGGTGACTGAGGGAACGAGTGTGAGCGCGAGCCAAAACCGGAGTCTCCCTCGCTCCCACAGGCGCCGCGCTGCAAACGCCGGCAGGGAAGTGGAATACGAAGCAGTCCGAAGAACAAGCCGAGGCAGAGAGTCGGCGAAAAAAAAAGGACGAGTCTGCGGAACCCAAGAAGAAGTTCCACCGAGTGACGACCAGTGGCAAAACGCACCCTTTCCCTCTTCTCCAGTCTTGCCGACTTCAACCTCCGCCCCCCTCGGTCCTTCGTTCCCCCCTGCCTTTTCTTCCGCTTCCACTTCGTTCCCGCTCGTTCCCTCCTCGTCCCCCCTCGGCCAGTCTCTCATTTCCACGCTCGCTCGGGAAAACGATTAACGGCCTGCGGACCGAAGAGGAGAAAATCGAGATTGGAGACACTGTGCTCGGGCGCGATATCGCCGCCGCCTGCTGCTGCTACTGTCGCTGCCGCTGTCGGGTTTTCCTCTCGTTTATTTTCTCCGCCGAGAGAGCGCCCAGAGTTGCGACGGAAAATTTGCCTGACGGCGGTCGATAAACGCCAGTTGTGAATAACTCTGCCAGTCTCTCGTGGCGCGCGAACTCGACGTTCGAGCCAGACGTCACATTCGATTGTTATGAAAACTGGACTTCTTTGGGGGGGATTGCTGAGGTTAGTTTTTAATGGCGTCCACGTATACATGTATGCATGAATGCCGATGGTGTGTAGCCTGTGGTGTGTCAAACGTCTCGACCGAGCCCCCGGCGATCGGAGGCATTTGCCCGTTCCCGAGAAAACATCGCAATTCTCGTCGACCTGGTTCGAGTTAAATACTCGAAGCTCTCGCGGTTTTCGCGTAGGTAACTGGTAGGTATCGCGAACGCAACAGGTGACGCGACCTGTAATTTTTAAGAGCAGTTATTAAAACTCCCTCTTTCGCGGGGCCCGATTCCGCTCAAGTGCCCGACGGCCGTGCCATTTGTCACGGGGACATTGTTGCTAATTAACGTGGCGGCTCTATTCCGAAATATCATTTTTCTGAATAACTTCGCAGTTAACTTCGCGTTCGATCATTCATGCTCCGTGCCCCGATTTATGGTTTTCTAGACCAAAGACGTGTAACGGTACCAAGGCGGGCACGTCCCAGTCATCGGACACTCCAGTGCAGACTTGATTTATTACGAATTTAAGTATTAGACATCCAATTTGACATTTGACTCCATTAAGTCAAGAACAATTACTCAGTAACTGCAATAGCAGTTATTAAATAACTACAAGAGCAGTTTCTAAATAACTGCAAGAGTCGTCATTAAAAGTCACTCATTCGTGAATCATGACCAATTCGACAATTTGACTCCACTAAGTCAAGAACAATTACTAAATAACTGCAAGAGCAGTTTTTAAATAACTGCAAGAGGAGTTTTTAAATAACTGCAAGAGCCTTCGAACCTTCATGCTCCGTGCTCCGATTTATGGTTTTCCGGTCCAAAGACATAGAGGGTAATGGTACCAAGACAGGCACGTCCCAGTCATAGGACACTCCTATGCAGACTTGACTTATCACAAATTTAAGTATTAGACATCCAATTTGACATTTGACTCCACTAAATCAAGAACAATTACTAAATACCTGCAAGAGCAGTTTTTAAATAACTGCAAAAGCAGTTATTAAATAATTGCAAGAGCAATTATTAAATAATTGCAAGAGCAGTTATTAAGTTATTAAATAACTGCAAGAGTAGTCATTAAAAGTCACTCATTCGTGAATCATGACCAATTTGACATTTAACTCCACTAAGCCAAGAACAACATAACTGCAAGAGCAGTTTTTAAATAACTGCAAGAGCAGTTATTAAATAATTGCAAGAGCAGTTATTAAGTCATTAAATAATTGCAAGAGTGTCATTAAAAGTCACTCACTCGTCAGTCCTATAGCGGTCAAGTGCCCGACGGTCGTGCCATTTGTCACGTGTTCATTGCTAATTGATTGTCACTAATTAACGTGCCGACTCCACCTCGAAATATAATTTTCCGACCAGCTCCGCAGTAAAATCTATGCTCCGCTTTATAGTTATCCTGCCCAAAGACACGTAAATCTCGGTCACATGCGCTAAACCTTCGAGCATTCGCGTCGCAACACCTCGGGGGACATTATCTCCGACGTTCCGACTCCGCCGCCGAGAAGTCCGGATTTCACGTAGTTTGACGACGGAAGACTAGAATTTGTAACGGATAATCTATTAATGGCGGAATTCGTCCAGGTGCTCTCGGAGCGCAGCCTCGGCTGCAGCGGGTTTGCACGCAGGGATTGCAGTTGGCTCGGCGCCAGCGTCGACTAAGTGTTCCGAGTTCCCGGGTCACATGGTCGGGAGCGTCGGCGATGCTCCACACATACTCGTCATCTCCCCGTCCCCGTCGTCTCGTCACTTACGCGAGTTGAACATAAATTGGTCGCCGAGAGTTCCTCCGACCCTCCCGCGCTTCCGGAGGTTGCACGTACGTTTGTTAAACGAGACGACGTGATTTTCCTCAGCGCACAGTGCCAATCCTCGACGAAGAGTGTCGGCCGGAAATAGTTTCATCGCCGATTAATATTCTCATCGAAGTGCCACTAACCGGCTGTATATTCCAAGAGGGGGGGGGGGGGGGGGGTCGGACCGGGGGGTATTAAGAAAAGGCCGAAAATTAACGTTCCCCCGGGAATCCACATGGCATTTCGTGGTATCCGGCTTCAGTTCGGAACGGGTGGGGGGTGGGGGGGGCTTGGGATCGAAATACTCTCCGGTAGGCGAGAGCAATTGGTATTCGGTTTCTGCACTCCTATATCATACCCGTGATTACGATTACACTAAAGCATCCTCGTCGACGTTTCCGCGGGATTGTCTCCTCCCACCCTCCCCCTCCCCCTCTGTTGGCTGGCACAGGTCGGAATTTATGCCGCGAGCTCAAATCCACCGTCCATTCTCCACCGCCTCCGGAGCTCCGCATGCACACCTGGACCATCCGCGATTGTACATAGGAGAGAGTGGGGCAAAATGGCACACCGGGGCAAAAAGGGATAATGAGACAAAACACCATTGTCCAATAACTTTCGGTTGGTGGCGATTGTGGTACGGGGGTCAAAACGGGTTTGAAAATCAGGACAAAGTGGGGCATCCAAAAATTATTGGAAAATTGAGTTTTGCCCTCACTGTCCCGTTTTGCCCCGAAGTGCCATTTTGCCCCGGTCTCCCGTACGCGCGTGTTCCGCATGTGCCGCGCGTTAATGTACGCGTAACTCTCGGGAGGATCCTGGAAGCTGGCGGAGGATACACTTGGTTACTCCGATGGCGAGGCTGGACATGCTGTTTATCATCGGGCACGGTAATGCCACGGTGCGCAGGGTTGCGAGGAACTGACGCAGCGAATGCACAGGAAGAGAGCCGCAGTGCGCTGGGAGACGCGAGAGAAACGTCGGTTCTGGCGGACTTTACGCCCAACCGGTCGGACGACCAACAATTACTGGGTATAATTACGATGGCGTAAAGCAAGCGGTCGGCGAGCGCGACACGGAGGACACGAGGAGAGTTTGTGACTATCACGGGGTGGATTCTCGTCCCACGGTCGGTACGCTCGCCGCACGACTGCCTCGGAACACCCTGGCAGCGGAGAAACCCGCCCGGCTATGAAGCTCCGTCGTTGGACGAATAATCGCGTTTCCCACGAAACTCGGAGATTCTCCGGACTCTCGGTGCGATTTCGGGCTTGTCGGCTTTTCCACACTCGAAGCGCGCGCTTCCGGCAGGCTGCACACCTCGGACCTCCGACGAAGTCTCTGAAGTCCCGATGAATTCGAGGCTTTGACCAAATCTCGAATGTTCCGTGAATTTCGGACGTATCTTATTTTCGGTTCTTCGTTGGTGCGATTTTCAATTATTTCACATCTGTCAGAGTGCCAATCGAAGAGAGTGCTCGAGAGCAGCTTTTCTCTTTGGTTCGACGTGTACGCGCACGACCTGAACAGCCACTCGGTCGGCGCGTTTCTACCCACTACTCTATCAGCTTCGAGAGATCGATGCAATCGCCTTCAATCAAAGTCAGCATTCTTTGAATATGGTTTTCTTTTAAACGTGGTAGATCCGAACTATCGAATCTGAAAACAATTTCGAGAGGAACAAAAGACTGACAAAAAAATTGTCGGGTTAACCAAAAGTCGCAATGACATACGTTTGAAACTGTTATGTGGTCGGTTTGCATGAGTGCATTGTTTTGGTGAACGATTATTCGCTTCACTCGATTTTAAATGTTTCGATTGAAACTACATTTTTTGTTGTACCGGCCAAATAAGGCCTCTGAACGCATCTCGGCGCCTTGGTGAATCCAACCATTTCGTTTTCTCAGTGAAAAATATGTATCTTTTGCCGACATTGACATTATCGGCATTAAGTTATTATTGGACCCGAATAGAATTTGGCTCGTGATGCCAGTTCCACAATTTGATGCCTTACACCTACGTCTAATGCAGGTCTACTGTGAGATGATGTCCAATGCAGAAAGCAGTAATATTGCATCAACCGTTGGGTCGGTGAGCCGCGTGTACTACATCGACGTTCTCAGAGATTTCACACTTGGGCCGTTACCAATAATTACAGCGGCACCGTTGCGTCCATGCAGATACGCCGGGGAAACTCCCTCAGCATTGACGTTCCGCGGCCGTCGCTGTCGCGAAGTTTGGGAGAAAAATCTCGTGTCAGAAGTTTAAAGAAACATGGATCTTTAACTACCATCACCATTATCGGCATTAAGTTATTATCGAACCCGAATCGAAGAATCTAGCGTCAGAAGTTTAAAGATACATGTACCTTTAGTCGCTATCAGCATTATCCGCATTATGTTATTATCGAACCCGAATCGAATTTGGCCCATGATGCCCGTTCCACAATTTGATAGCTTACACTACGCCTAATGCAGGTCTACTGTGAGATGATGTCCACTGCAGAAAGGAGTAATGTTGCATCAACCGTTGGGTCGGTGAGCCGCGTGTACTACATCTACGTTCACCGAGGTTTCACACTCGGGCAGTTACCAATAATTATGGCGGCACCGTTGCGTCCATGCAGATACGCCGGGGAAACTCCCTCAGCATTGACGTTCCGCGGCCGTCGCGGAGTTTGGGAGAAAAATCTCGTGTCAAAAGTTTGAAGAAAAATGTATCTTCAGCCGCTATCGGCATTATCGGTATTAAGTTTTTATCGAACCCGAATCGAAAAATCACTGCCATCGGCATTATCGGCATTAAGTTATTATCGAACCCGAATCGAAAAATCACTGCCATCGGCATTATCGGCATTAAGTTATTATCGACCCCGAATCGAAAAATCACTGCCATCGGTATTATCGGCATTAAGTTATTATCGAACCCGAATCGAAAAATCACCGCCATCGGTATTATCTGCATTAAGTTATTATCGACCCCGAATCGAAAAATCACTGCCATCCGTATTATCTGCATTAAGTTATTATCGAACCCGAATCGAAAAATCACTGCCATCG
>JAPYZC010003758.1:0-11420 GCA_030522665.1 Ichneumoninae sp. A BG-2022a
ATTGAAATTTTCATATGGCGTTCTCATAATGTTCCTTTATTTGCGAAGCTTCCTCTATGAGGAAGCCAACAATACAGAAAATGCTTCCTCATAGAAGAAACTTCGCAAATAAAGGAACATTATGAGAACGCCATATGAAAATTTCAATTTGCAGCTTTTATGAGAAAGCCACATGAAAATTTCAATTTGCCACTTATTTTTTTTTATGTTTGTATGTTCCATCGTATACCCTCCTCGAGTTTTTACGTAACCCGTCCCTTTCCCCAAAAGGGACAAAAAAGTCCAAAAAATCATTTTGGACTTTTTTGGGTTTTTTTGAAACTTTTTTGGAATTTCTTTGGGTTTTTTAAAGATTGAAAAAAAACAATTTGGGTTTTTTTAAACTTAAAAAAAAAATTTTTTTTTGGGTTTTTAAAACTTTTTATTTAATTTTGCTTCCTCATAGAGGAAGCTATGTTTTCGTAAAATAAAAAAATTTCGAGATTTTAATATCAACGTACTAAAAATGGTCGAAAACATCGAGAAATGTGATTTTTAGGTGGCGTCCGGATGTATGTGTGTATGTATATGTGTGACAGGGTGCATCGCTTAGAACGACTCTGACTCGGAAACGGCTTGGGATAGCCGGTTCAAATTTTGTACACTAGTAGAGTGGTCACGTCCCCTCCTTCAATATAATTTTCATGGGATTGCGACCCGTTTTGGGATTTTACGGGATTTCGAAATTTTTGAAAAAAGTCTGTGGTAGCACTGACTTTCGCAAATGTTGAGCTATCGTCATAAAACTGCACACGAATATAGTATTTTTATCAAAGACCTTTGGTATTGAATTTAGCTGAAATCTACCGAAGGGATCAGATTTTATGGAATTTTGATTTTTTTCAAAAATTCCGAAAAACCGTCTAATGTGAGTAAACATGGAGGTATCGAGCTTAAATTTGGCATGGGAATGGACTAACACGGTGCACGGTACAATGTTTCGCATTAAATTTGGTAAAAATTGATCCAATCGTTTAAATTTTATGGGATTTTGAAAATTTTCAATTTTTCTGAAATGAAACTTTTAAAAATCCCACAATCCCAATTGATCCGAATTTCTGAATAAAACACCACGCAAAGAGTAAAATGAGTTATAGTATTGTAATCAGCGCTGAGGAATAGAATAAAAATTGCCTTAAAACGACGCAATCTGCAAATTTCAGTTTGCGATATCCTATAATAAATAGGTCTATTAAGCTGGCACCCCCACTACATGAAAAAAGTGGGCTCTACTCACAATTTACAGGCTATTTATGGGCTTTCGAATGCCACAAAAAATAATTTTTGGGCTCATCCCTGTTTCGAGAAAATCGAAATTGAAAAGTGGGGGTGCCAGCTTAACATTAAGCCAGCGCCAACTTTTTTCCTATAACACTTAGAAGCATTTTTTTGGTCTCAAAATAATGGGCTTTTTATGGGCTCTTCACATATACAACCCCCAACTTCCCGGGATCAACCCCTAAGTCTGCAGCAACCCTTAAACATTTTTGAATTTAAAAAAAATATTTTTTCGCCAAATCGGTGTGGAAATTTATGGGCAATTTAAGGCTCTACTCCCAGCCTACCCACTACTTACTGGCTTTATCTTAGGTCATCAGAACCATCCCTTGCCGACAAAACCACCCCCGAGACAGGGAAAAAAGGCTGATCTCCGAGTAACGATGGCTCGCAGGCTCGGCTACAGTCCCAACATTCATTCGCATTTATGGGCTCGCCTTTTTACTACCTTACGATTTTTGGGCTACACCCCCATCTCGAAAGGGGTAGTTTTTTTCGAGATAGAGGTGCAGCCCAACAATCACAAGGTAGCAAAAAGGTGAGTCCATAAATGCGAAAGCATGTTGAGACTATAGCCGGGCTTGCGAGTCATCGGTACTCGAAGATCAGCTTTTTGCCCTTCCTCGGGGGTGGTTTTGTCGGCAAGGGATGGTCCTGATGAGTTACAATAAATCCACTAAATAGTGGGTAGGCTGGGAATAGCGCCTATAAATAGCCCATAAATATTCCACACAGATTTGCGGAAAAAAATAAAAATTTTAAATGTTAAGGCTTGCTGCCTTTATAGGGGTTGATCCCGTAAAGTTGGGTGTTGCATATCTAAAGAGGAAATAAATAACCTATAATTCTGCAACCAATAAAATGCTTCTACGTGTAATATAAGAAAAGTTGTCGCTGGCTTAATGTTAAGCTGGCAACGTCACTTTTCAATTTCGATTTTCTCGAAACATCACGGAGGAGCCCAAAAATTATTTTTGGTGCCATTCGCGAGCCCATAAATAGCCTGTAAATTGTGAGTAGAGCCCATTTTTTTCATGTAGTGGGGGTGTCAGCTTAATAGACCTATAATAAATTCTGAGATCAATTTTGACGATTTTACTTTTATGAAAAGTAGACATTTGTTATGTTACGAAAAAGGTGAAAAGTAATTTGCACATGATTTTTCTATACTTTTTGTTATGGAAATTGTATTTTAATTGTAGCTTTCTCTATGAGGAAGCCAAGATGGAACAACAGAATTTATCATAGAGGAAGTTATGTACGAAAAGGTAAAGGATGAGGAAGTAATTGTGCAAATCACTTTGCACGCTTTTTTTGAGTTTTTTTTTTTTTTATCGTGTCCATCCATCTATCCCGTCCGGCCTAACCGTACAGCCTTAATGTGGAGAAAACCAAAAGTATTTTGTATTTTGTTCTTAAAGGCTCGAAAAGTACTTAAAATACCAAAAAGTATTTTTGAGTACTTAAAATATGTATTTAAAATACTTAAAATACATCAAGTATTTAAAATACTGCCCAGCTCTGCAATACAACCCATGTATAAATAATGGGCCACCGCGTTCATTGCCCCGAAGATGACGGAAACTGGGCCGCTGGCCTTATATGCTTCCGGGTTTATCGAACCCATTGAAGAAGAGCACACCTTCTAGGATAAAACATCAAAAGCAGCATATACGATAAAAAAAGACTCTGCTCATCGGATAAACATTTCTGGTCCACAAATTTTCAGAACTTATGTCTCGTTATTTCAACATTTTTTTCTTGCTAAATGCCAATTGTGTTCTAAAAAATGAATTGCTTTGTACAAGATGTGTTTCATAAATGTTCAAACAAATTGTACCTTGTAGCTCGAGCAGATACGCCGATCAAGAATGTCCAGTGGACGAACATTGATAAAACGTAAAGTAATCGTTTAAGCGATGATATTTTCACGTTTCAAACGTCAAGAGGCCGATACACGTCATGCATCACGTTCAATTCACACGACGGCTACAAGCGCAACAGCATTCGTACGAAAAGTGCGGAGAGCAGGAGGCAGGCGTTAATCGAATGGGCGACGATCGAACGAGCGGCATGCGCCTCCTGCGTCCATTCCGCTCGTTGTATCTCTATTCGATGAGATTTTTTAATTGTTTTTTTTAAATTATTTTACCTCTTTTTTCTATAAATTTATCGGTACGACCGCCGGCTATCGTGCGGCTTTCGTCACCGCGCGGCAGCTCTTTTATGACGCTCGCGTCAAACAACGGCCCCGGGCGATAAGGGTGGCGATGGCGAGCAAATTCGCAACGATAAATCCACTCGAACGTAAAACGAGACCACCGAGTGATGCAGCGATACAATTAAATTGATTGAATTTATTTTATGTACCAGACGCTTCGTTTATTTCGTCAATCGGAAAATTCATATTCCACATGTGCATCCGACCCGTACCACCTTGTCTCGCTTTCAGATTAAATCGTTTACACTGGGGGGAATGCAGATATTTTGTTGTTGTTGTATCTTCCAATTTTTTTATAATTTAATTGAGTTTAAAATATATCTAAATTTATTACGCAGTAACGAATATTAATAAAACCGTCTACGCTACGATCTTCCATTATTTCTGTTGTCGGAATCTTCCGAAGCCCGAGTCGAGACCTCGAGGGACAAAAAAAAAAAAAGAAATATCGCGGAATGCAATTTCATTCGATCCCACTAGAACCAATCATCGAATCAATTTTATCACCCAGGGACGTGAAATGCAACAAAAAAAAATATGAACCTCTCGCAGACGATCCACGGGTACTTTACTAATTCACTCGAGAGCCCCGAGAGCTTCGACACCCTTAACCGAAGATTTCAAATTATAAAAATACGCGTGAAGTTAACGTTTTCGAGCAACCGCGATGAAACGAGTTATTAATTAATTATCATACCGGTACGGGAGCGACGGAATTAAATTTGAAAAAGAAGCACGAAATAACCGAGACGGATGTAACTGAGCCAACTTATCTCCGGGGAATTCGCGCTCGAATCTCGTGATTTGTCGTAGCGAAAAAAAAATAAATAAAAGAAGAAAATTCTCGCGTCTGGCGAGAACGGGACGGCAATACAGAATCGGGCATCGGCAACCGTTCCCGTTAGTTTTTCCAGGCGTGCCACGTAATTCCCAACCCAGAGAGGCTTCAATCTCCGGGGATTTGACGTATGTCGACGTCGTTGGATCTGACGAGGGCGAATGGACGTGTGCTGATCGACATAGCGGTAACATAGCGGGAGCGCGCAAACGTGCACCGCGGAGGGGTGTTGCATCAGGTGGTAAGGAAAGAGGATGATTCGGATGAGCGACGGACAGGTGTCCGTAACCATTTTACCCCGGCCCGAGGGGTTTCGAGCTCGGCAAAAAGAGGTGAGGGTGCGCGAGGAAAGAAGAGAGGAAAAAAAGCGAAAGCGTGGATATACAGAGGGTTGAAACTTAGAAAGGGCGAGATGATGTCGGCACACCACCGATTCTCCCAGACTGATGCGTCACGCCACGTTAAACTCAACGAGTTTCGATGAAGCGAAAACTCACGCGGCCTGTAGCCTATGAGAGCTCGGATTCCCTCGTCTTTTTCGCTTTCACTATTTTTTTACTTCTACTACAAATTTTCTTCTTTTTTTTCTCTCACATTTATATCTTGGAGCCTCCCCTGGCGCGCTCGACTAGCCTCGCCAATCCGTTCGTGAGCAATTAAAATTTTCACGGTTTGCGGGTAACTCTACCTCCTTCCATTTATGCCCCTCACTTTCTTCAACTCTGCGGTAGTACTCCACTGTAAGTAATACTATATAATTTTTTCTTTTTTTTCTCTAACCGTGCTTTCCCTTAGACTCGACTCGAGACTACCGTCGAAAGCGTTCTCAACCCTTTACCCTTGAGCGAAGCTTGGCCGATGGAAATTCTCCCGCAAACCCCACCTTCTCGTCCCGACAGCTGGAGCTCGAGGCTCCGACGCTGATGGTCTTCGAGCATAGCTTCGACGCGATCGAGATGAGAGCGCGGAAGGGATAAATGAAGAATCTCGACGGACAGGGTTATTTAAAATTCGTAGACGGTTAATAAGCGCCGGACGGGGGGGGGGGGCGATAAGCTTTCTCCCTCTCAATCTTCCTTTTAATTCGTCACTTATAATCCGCATTCCAGACTTCGGAAATCTTACGGTTTTTATATTAACCGATCGTTGAAATTGTCCTCCGGGGCGCAAGCGAGATTTTGGGTTTTCGTAACTAGCAACTGTTTTCGGGATTCTTCGGCGGTAAATTAAAAAAAACTATACTAACTGATGGCAATAAAACAAGACTCGAGAGAAGGAAAATTGGAGTTCAATTTGACTTGAGAGATGATTTTGCAAACTTGAGTTTGAATTTTTGTATTTGAATTCAACGATTCGAAGCGTCAATGCCAGAACTGAGGTGGAACGCTCTTCAATCCCGTGACGGGAATGATAAAAATAAGATGATAATAATATAATAAAAATATTATAATAATATAATATTATTTGTGGCTGCTAAAGTGCATACATTGGTTTATTTTTTCTTTCTATTTATCAAAATAATATATAACAACATATAGTTAATTTCATTTTATATCACGTGTAACATAGATTTGTTAACACATGTACAATTTTTTTCCTTTTTTGTGTATGTGTAGCACGCGTATTATGGAGGGGTATTACATGCGTTTTCCGGCACTTCGTCAGACAACAAAGGGGCACCGGAAATAAATGATCGACCGCAAGCATGACGCGGGTACACGTGCCTGCGGAGCTCGGGAGACCATCTCCACCCCGGCGTCTTCTTTTATGCTGTACACGATCGTAATTCATTCGAAGCCGGTAGTCGTGACTGCGGGATACGTACTCGTGACTCCCTCTCGGACCTACACGCGTCGACGGAGTAATAGTGGATAATGCCCGCCCGATACGACGGACGAAAGAGAAAGAGACCGTGAAACATTCGTGCTCGTTTTCACCAGCGTGTGAACAGACAAAAAAGAAAAGAAGAAATGAAAAAAAGACACAAACAATAATAACAAGGTGTCGAACAGAGGGAAGAGGCAAGCGCCTGTGTTTCAAAGTGTTCGAGCCCTCCGAAGTGGACAAAATCCGAGTCGCCGAGCGTGCAGGGCGCCCCGCTTTGTCCAGAAAACTCGTCCGAATCAGAGAACACGCAAGAGACATGAGGAAAAAAAATTACGATAGAGAGGAACGAGTGAGTGAAGGAAAAGAAAATAAAAGAATTTACTTGTTCCAGTGGGTGCGTGCTACGAGGGCAGAAATGCATACATGGGATGCGTGGGCGAAGACTACACGTGCAGCAACGGGGGAGAAAAAAGAAAAGACGAGGGGGAGCAATATGAGACGAGGCTTTCCGTAATAACGGACGGCAAAAAAGGAAGCAAAAAAAAAGAAACAAACAAAAAACCGTAGCACGGAGAGATCGAGCGTGCGGTGGGCACGAGACAAGAGATTTCGAATGAGAAAACGCTCGAAAGTGAATAACGGGTATACAGGTATACGAAGCCACGTGTAGCCACTAAAACGCGAGTGGAAATGAGAGAGAGAAAAATAAAAGAGCAATGAGCACGAGCACGAACGAAAAACGTATTCGAGGCGAGAAAATTTACGCGTGGTTAGCCGCAAAGTGATTTAATTAAAAAGTCGAGCGCTCTGGAGCGGTGACGATGCGTGTTAGTTTGAGGTGTCGTTTCGTTTGAGGGGGCGGGGGAGTTAATGCCTATATAGAAATCGGTCCGCGGAACGGGCTGATTGAGCTTGAACGCTCAACGCTGTACATCGCCGAGAGATACATCTGTAAGATAGGTGTATATGTGTATATATATTTATATATATATATATGCTGTAATTATATATATATATATATATATATATATATATATATATATATAGTGCAGTGTGTGCATATGGTACCGGCGGGAAACTTTCAGGAAAGAGAAGTGCTGACGGTGACTCGGCGAGACCGCAGGCAATCCCCTGGCAAAAGGTCGCGAACCTCTCGAGCGAGCAGAGCGGCTCGACCTCTTCATTTCCGGACGATTAATTGCGACGAGTCGAGAGAGAGAGGGGATGAGGGGGATGAGGGGGGAGGTGGAGACTAATTAATTGCGCTGATTCCCGATGGTCTACCAACACTCGAAGTTCTCTCTGATAATGTATATTAATGCAGTTAGATGCTAGGTGTGTCAGTTTTTTAAGTTAAAATGTGTATAAACGTATTGGGATCCGAATTACGAAGAATTTAGTACATTAATCAGATAATTAATTAGGCGAAACTCGATAAACAACATTTTATCAACCCTTGGAAAATACCCCCTAAAGACCGAGAGTATGCTCTATTATGGTATGCCATAAAATTAATTAGTTACCTATCGTTTATGAACCAATATTAATTAATGATTGAACGAATTGACCTAAGTGAAGTTCAATTATTATTGTAATAATGACAAATTTGATATTTTTGGGCTAAGTTAGTTCCAAGTTCATGATGCAATAATGCGCGAGTTTGCGTCAGCATGTGAAGCAAATTTGAAGTATGGATGCGTAGTTGGCGAGGTACGCGGAGGAGAATCGTACGATGACTCGAGGTCGAGCCAGAGATGGAAGGAAATTGAAGAACGGGCCTTGAGAGCCCCTCGAGGAATTAACGAGAGGGTGGAATGTATCGAAGGGTAGGAGCAGTCGGGATCGTCCTGATTACTATTCGGCACTTGTTTACCCCCCCCCCCCCGAGACCATAGGTACATAGGCAAACACGACCGGAAGAAGAGTAACCAACGGCCACGGTACAACTCACTCTTTGCCTTCCACTTCATCTTCCCGTTTTCCCGCCAATCTTCGCCTTTTTCCCTTCCTCCGTCCCATTTTCCGTACGGCCCCAGATATCAGCAACTCACCCGTCTGTTTTTCTGTCTCGACGCTGCGGGGGCGGTAGGGGAGAGCGGGGCAAAACGGGATAATAGGACAAAACGCAATTTTTTCAATAACTTTTTTCAATAACTTTTCGAAAATCTGGAAGTATCGCTGGCAAAAAATGGGGCATCAAAAAATTATTGGAAAACAGAGGTTTGTCCCCTCTGTCGCGTTTTGCCCCACTGTCCCATTTTGCCCCGCTCTCCTCTAAACTCGCGTCATCGTCGATGCATGCAGGGAGGGTGCATCGTCGTCAGGGGAAGCGAAGGAGGCTTTCTAGGTCGTCCTCGGAAAATACCTCGGACAATCGGGGCTTTCTCGGTGCGCCTCCTCGGTCTGCTCATTCTTACTCCTCAGAGTCGTTCCCGAAGTATGTTTCCTTCGAGAAGCAACAATCAACGCGAGGCTCTTCCCTGCACCATCGCCGATATTCATAGTTCGAGCAGCTGCCGGGGCGGCTATGGAGCGCGATGGAAGCATTAGCAATAGTGGAAAAATAAGAAAAGAAGAAGAAGAAGCAGACTGAGAAGTAAGAAATGGAATAGCGGCTTCCGCTGAGGCATAGGTATACTCTCCCTCTCGTGGTCTCCCGAGGCCCTCGGGACTCGTGCGGTAGCGCTGCACTAGCAGGTAGGAGGAGAAACCTGGAATACAATGTTCGACTCGGAGGTTCTTATTCTCCTCGACGTACAAGCAATACGGACGTGCATTGCTCGGCGCAACATCGCGAAAGCCGACGATAAGGAAAATACAGGGACACGCGTAACGCCGGAGATGAGGGTGAAAAAAAATTCCATGCGTATCTTCGGTAAAAGATAGAACGGGCGACTGCAAGAATTTCATGCGAGCAAGACGGTTCCTTGGGTTTTGGTTGAAGAAAAAAGAAAAAAAACAATCGTGGAATCTTCTGGCGTAGGTGATTTTTTTGTAAGTTTTCTGATTATTGGTCGGAGTTCATTTTCCCACGACGTGAGAGAAGAAAATTCTTTGCTGCTCGATATTTTTCTTTTTCTTTTAGTGTTGGCGAGGAAATGAATTTTGTCCAAAAGCATCAACGTGGCTTGTAATCTTCTACGTACCGTTGAATTGTAAAATTGTGGCAACGCGAAGCTTTCTTTTAAGTGCGGGAAATTTAAGGGGGGGATTGGTCTTCATCCCCCCCCCGGGTCTAACGAGCTCTTTCACTCGATCTCCGCCCTCACCCGAGCTTCGCGAGACATCCTTTCGATTTACCCTCTTATTATAATCTCTCAGACACGGCCCGGCGCTCGCGGATCCGAAGAAATGTGATGAATCGTCGATGCCGGGAAAAAAAGGGATGGAAACGACGCGGCAGACGGAAACGATATAGAACGCCGAGCAGGAGGCGGAAGTCTTCGTGAGTGGCCGAGGTGAGAAAGATGAGACACCGAGGAACAAGAAAGCACGGGCGGAAAACGTTTTTGAAGAGAACGTAAAATGAAGAGGATAGGGGGGGAGGGAGGGAGTGAGAGAGAGAGAGAGAGAGAGAGAGAGAGAGAGAAAAAGCGCGTAAAAAAGAGGTGGCTGGAGAAACTCATCCCCGATTCTTGAGACGAAAGATTGATGGACTCTTCCCAGGTCGTTATAAGCACGCTATAGTAGCGGAAGAGTTTCTTTGGGTAGGAAAAAAAGAAATTCTTAACTTTTCACACATTACAGCCGCACGGCAGGGAGGCCGAGAGAAAAGGGGAGATGCGAAGAAGAGAAAAGTAAAGGTTAAGAAGCATGTTAAACCTCCGAGGGTGAAACAGTATTATGTCCGAGATAGAAGAAGACCTTAAGGGTGTGCGCTGCCGCAAACGATAATAAAGACTGTACCGCTGTCTTTTATGCTGAAACTAGAAAACTGCACCCTTCACCAAAAAATCGCTTTACAGTTTTCATCACCGACCAGGCGTGGTCCATAGATATATATGCTGCCTTGCCGCGTTCGTTCGAATTGCTAAAATCGTTAAAACAATTTTATCCCAATCTTTGCCCAACGACTACGATGAAACAATTTTACGATCAAATTAGTGTAAATCAGTTGAAACGAGAGGCGCGAAAACGAATCTACAGCGGTCCCGGGTGGCGAATCGAATCGTCGAATGAAATCATTGAACCGCACGGAAATTCCGGGTCGACGATTAATATGCAGCGGAGAAATTTTCGGCACGTTCGTTGGCCACTCATTGTACACACACATCCATCCGTGCATACCGAAGGCCATACACTGCAAAAAAAATTGGTTGGATTAACCAAAAGTCGCGGTGACATATGTTGAAAGCTGTTATTTCTTTGGTACAAATAAAGCATTGTTTTGTTAAACGACTATTTGCTTCAATTTATTCAAAATTTGTCGACTGAAACAAATATTTTTGTTGTACCAACAAAATACACCTTTGCACGTATGTCACCGCGCATTTGCTTAACTATACGTCGATCGGCTCTTACCGGTCTCAACCTACAAATTATCCTTCCCGCTGTAAAATGTAATCAAAACGAAACAAAATCTGAAAAAATATTTCAGAGTACCTTCGAAGTGTTGTTCCTACGATAACACCAACGCGAATGCAATAAGTCCATCCGTACCATTATTCGGTGCAACAACGGTCAGTGCCGTACAGATCTACCAAAAAGTCTCCCGTAGATCATCAAGGGTTAAAAACCGCATTTCCCGGCAGTGAGAACATGAAATGGCACGATTAACCAATACGTTCAAAGGCCTTATTTAGTTGGTATAACAAAAATACTTGTTTAAGGAGAGTCGAGCGTTACAACGTCATCAAGAAAAGTATGCTAATTTTTTTTTTTGCATTGATATGAACGGTCTAAGTGTAACTGCAAAGTTTGAATGCTTTCGTCTTAGCCTTTGGAGTTTTTTCTCTAAAATATTACAACATATGCATGACAAATCGGTTCAAAACTCACTCGGAGCGGCCGAGTATCTGCCAGGCACGGCAACACCGCACTTTCGAGAGCGAGAGAAGGGGCGAAAGGACTGAGCTATAGGCTATAGCGTGGATATTGAATCCGGGCGCGAAATTTGAAAAATTAATAGCGTGCGTGACGCTTTAGCATAGAATAATTATAAACATACCGAAAAATAAATTAAATTTATTTTGTTTATGTTTTCATAATTGTTTGAAG